>JANTNT010231375.1:0-14723 GCA_024752375.1 Entacmaea quadricolor
ATAGGTATCGTCCTTTTTCTTCTCTGCTTGAATAGTTTAGGCTCTAAAGATTTTCAGTAAAATGCATGGAGCCCCCCGCGTTTCAAAATGCTCCGCCGCCCCTGGCTTGTGAAGATTAAGCTTACTGGCATAGCGTGTGTTATGGTCATGCACATTTTTAGCGTACTGGAACATATTGTCAAATACCTTAGGTAGCTTTTTATTATGCCATTGATGAATAAATGTTAAGGTGTGTAGGTGGTAAGCATTTTTAACTGTTAAAATATCTAGTAATTTCAATAGAGGTTCTGCACTTTATTTCTGTATTTTTTCCATATAGGGTCGCAAAAAATATAATACGAACAACATGATTTTTTTAACTTGGACTTTCTTCAAGTTTGTTTTATTTGTACTACCCCATGCCATAATGGCGTACGAAATATAAAGGTAGATCAAATTATAGTAAATTTGTTTAAGCAAATTACACCGACTCTTTTTAAAACCTACACAGACATTTAAAAAATTAACAAAATTCTCCTTCATATGCACTAGCCACATGCAGTCCAAGACTGCGTATTTTTGATTGTTGGAACAATATTGAGACTCATTAACTACATGGATTTCCATGGTGTCAGTATGAACATATTTGCATCAATCCCAAATAAGAGAACGATTTTTTAAGATATCAGTCAAGAATGATTGAATGTGTTGGTGCGGTAACGATTGAAGAGGCGAGGGATTAGAGAGTGCCTGGATACTGACCAAGAAAATGATGCAGATACGAGGGACACGAGGCCAAGAGGTACAAGAAAGAGACCACATGTTGATGATTATGTAATATTATGATGAGTAATAAGACCAGGCTCAGCTCTCTTGACTGTTGTAATATTTGTAATACTTTATCACTTGTTGGAACAAATTAGGAATGCGATGCCGTTGATTAATTTCTTTTATTGTGTAATATTTTCACAAAAGTCCAAAGTTACATTATGATAATGCTCAAAGAAGACTTACATTATTCTTAATTTCTCAAATCAGCAACATCTGTCACATCTGTAAGCCCGTGATAGTTTTATTTCATTCGATTTGGTCGAAGAGAACGTATATTTTAAAATAATGGATGACGGCGAGGATACGTTTTGCGAATGAGGTAACAAAATTTATTTTTAAAGGGGAACAAGGGAACGGCGAAAATTTTGAAGGGAACATGGGAACACAGACCCCCTTGAGACCCTCATTAAGGACCCATATTAATTAAGTATATTTAGACTCAATTAGCTCAAAGTAGTTTATATCAAGCTTATTGTACTCTTAGACAATAAATCAGTTCGTCAGCTGGATCGAGTCTTTGTTTTTGTTACGTGGTTGTAACAACTGAGTTTCATTTGTGTACTGAGAACTTTTTTTCATGTACGGAGTTGTTAATTTGTGTACAGTGCATTGCACTCATGGGCCACGGTAGGAAAGTCTTTGCATGATTTTTGACAAACATGTTTTGTCTAATTATTTCGTATTTTTTTCAATTATTTTAAAATAATTAGCAAACCATTTCAGTGTCAAACTACAAAAGTTAAATAAAAGACAATTTGTTTTGAAAAAGTGGGCTCCCTGTGGTCTAAGACGCAATGAACCTACATGCCAAAAAATAAAAAGCATGAAGTGGCAAATTGGCTTTCTTTGTTTTGTTGTTAGTCGTTTTTTTATAATTTTATTAGCAGGCCCATCACTAGGGTGATTCGATGGTTCGAAAGAACCCCTCTCTCCCCTCCTAACCCCTTCTATTCGAAAATTTCCGCGAGAACAGCTGGATGCATAAAACCTGATATTGGCAGATATTGGCAGAAAAACGCTCTTTGCAGGACCTGGTCACGTGACCTATTGGATCACAAAAATATCATAGTAGCTCCAGATGAATTCAAAAGTGTTAAAAACTGTTCATTACAAATTATTGGATTATGGTCACCTGAATAAAGCGCCGCATTGTTCTCGCAAAGGGATCTTCAAATCCAAAAACATTTTGGTATCTCATAAAACTGTCGAACACAAGGGACTTATAGTCTCTTGGTGGTGTGAACCACAGGACTAGAAAATCCTGTGTTTCTCCAAATTAAACTGTTTGTAAAATTTCCAGCCCTTCTCTCTTGTTTTGGGTTGATTGTGACATTATTTTTAGTTGCATTAACTCATAACCACAAATTACTAATGAGAAATGTATATTATTATTCCGAGGTGGTCTCTTGTGTCCCCGGCTTTAATTTTTGTAGAATGACGTTTAAAAACGGATATTAGCAGCTTTAATTGTTTTCCTTGTAGACTTAAACATATTTTTTTTTACATAATTTTATAAATTTAATTTCTCTAATTTCTTACCGCCAGAAATTCTAAATTAACTCTTAGGCCGACTAAATAATTTGACAAAAATGGTTTCTTCGATTCCTCGAAAGTGTCAGTAAAAAATTAAGTCTTCGGTACATTTATTATCATTTCATTTAGGGAATATTTTCACAAGTGTCTTTCTTTTATTCTTTGGATCAGGATTATTCGCACCAGATCGTATCACTGTTTATCTTCTTGTACATCTTTTCTAGTTGTATTTATCAAGTCTGACGTTTCAGCCAGTAAAAGTGCTATAATTAATTCATTTAGTTATAAAAACCCATAAAATCAAATAATTACTGGGTCTAGAAATTTGAAGGTTGTATATGATCTATGAACCATAATTCAACGACTCAAATTTCAAAATATCAAAAAAATCGTAAAAATAACAAGAAAAAGGAAAAGAAAAAACGACGACTGAAAGAGAGAGAAAAAAAAGATTTTTCAAATAAGAGAATTGCTTTACATTTTTTCAAGTCGAAGAATAAATAATTTATGTCTAATAAAGAACCCTGTCAAATGCTTCCTGTAAAACAACATGAGATTTCTGTTTACCCAAAACAAATTATTACAAATTGCGAACTTGACAGAAATCAGCCGAATAAGTTAGATTTTTCACTAAAGTATCTGCCTTATCTTTGGGCGGCGGAGAGAAGAAATGTCTTGATTTCTGAATCTATTAAAAATATGAGACTAGTTAGTGCGGTTCTTTTTTACTTTCATAAAAATAAAAAACTGTCTTAGGTTATTAAATTGTGGTGATGGATGAATATATTTTCGAGGGTTTGGTTTGTTAATTTGCATATTATATCTCGACTCGGCAAATCTCTCAAACGGGGAACCTATCAAAAAGGGCGACTTCTCATTGGTGCAGACCCAAATTCGCGTCATAAAATATGTTAATTATTTCTGGGCTGGTAATATCTTGGCTTTCCTTTACACTTAACATTAACATCTGTTGAGAATTTCGATCGATTTTGCATCAGAAAACCTTGCTTTACCCCGATGATGTCATGTTTTTAGTACCCGCTGATTTGAAGAGGGTATTGCGCTAGTCTTAAGCGAGGTTTTTGAGGTTTCTCTACAGACTTCGCATATGTAATGAGCATATAATTCATGAAAATCAATATGGCCGACTGGGAGGAATATTTCTCGAAACAAACTGCTCCTGCAAACCTAAAAGAAACAAAAGCCATCGTTGCCGAATTCGCAGCGAACCACAGAGCTGCGGGTAGAAATGTTGTGTTAATGACGGTAAGTGAAATCTCTTTTTGATAAAATCGGGCTCTGCTTCGTCGAGACTGGTTTTTAATGCTATGCATAACAACGGGTATAATTTCTCGATTATGCTTTTAAACATTTTTGCCTCGTATACATTATAAACTTCGCAGCACAAAGGCTTTGTTCAATATGTGAAAGTTCGAGACACGTCAACAAAGGATTTTTAGGAGGCGGAAGAAAGCAGTTTTACGGGTTTTTCCTTATGCCATTCTAGAGATCGTTTGAACGGTCGATCGATCTAGAGAATATTGATCCAATTCGAAGGCGTTTTTAAATAATTCGCTTTGCATTGTCCATTTGCATTACCTTTGCATTTGAATAAAGGGCCATGTTTTTCAACGAAAACACATTCAAAGCGTCACACACAGCGGTATATTGACGACTAGGGTTTACAGAATATCTAACCCATTGACTCGTGTGTAATTCGTTATGTAAGCCATTCTTGTCCGTCGTTTAAAAGCCATTTTGATTCCTTCTCGTGCTTAGCGCTTGACTATTTGACTACTGACCCGTGTCTTTATCGCCAACCAGACTTTGATAGCTAGCTATATTTAAAATACTACAGAATAACAGACAAATAAGGCAATAAGAAACACACAGAAACAACGACAACCTTTTAAAAAAGAAACCAAAAAAAATACGTTTATTGCCTTGTGTGCATAAAATCTCATTCTAAATTTCAATATCCGAAATATAAAAAAGTTTGTTGTTAAATCTTTGATAACCTAAGATATTATCCCGATTTTATTCAAACCGAAAGTTCTTTAATAAAATCGTATACCTACATTCTACATTCTAGCCAATTTTTCCGTTTTACATTGAAAGCTAGGTCACCGTTGTTTTTACACGCACTGTTTTTCTTGTAATCCAGGGCTCCCCCTTCAGGCGTCTTCTATTTACGTTTCCTTCCCGTATCAAATCAGTACTCGACATTCAAAACAAAAGCCTTTTGTTCTGGATAACAAGTCTTCAGATCTGTTTACTAGTATTATAAAACCATATTATTTTAGGAGGAGCAATTGTTAAACTACCTGCATAAAATAAAATTAAAATTAGATAAGTACAACAGTGATCTGATTCAGAAAAGTTCAGTTATCATAGCCTGTGTTACATCTGGACAAATACCTCGGTAAAGTCCATCTGTGTAATAGCACCAGAAAGCTTGTTCTTGACCCCAAGCAGGGTAGCATGATTATATAAAACGATTTCTAATTGGCTCCTGCCAATTCAAATATAACACTATTGCTGATTGGTTGGGCAAAAGCTCGACTTGTCACTTTATAATTAGCTACTTCTGATATGTTCTCACTTGAAGTCCACAATGTTTTGATTTTACATGTGGATTAGCTTTGGGCACGGGAGTTGAAGGGCTTTAGGCCGTTTTGGTCGTGAAGACAAAGTTTTCAGTATTCTTTTTGGAGGCCCATCTTGAATTTCAGGGAAGGAAGGTGGTCTGTTGCTATGGAAACTACTGTTGCTTAAATCTCTTCCTATTGTATTCCAACCAATCAAAATCAACAATTTCAAATGTAATTTGCACTGGTGTTACACTTTAAATGCACTGGTCTTGGCCAATCAGAATTAAGAAATTTTTTCAAGTATGTGATTAACTCTCTAATTTCCAAATGTATTATTATATTGTAGTGTATGTGAGTGATAGTGAACCAAATTGAAAACCAGCATCATTTTTATGCTAAATTTGTATTCCACTATAAAAATACAAAATTTATTTATTTATATTTTTTATTTATTTTTTACCCTGGGTACCAGAGGTTCTGTTTTCCCTCTCCAGTGTACACAGGCCAAGGAGTGAAGTGATGAGAGAGAAAGAACCTCTGGTGGCACAAATGGCCTGTCTCACTTCCATGCTGTAGAGATTATCATGTTTCTCAGATACAACCTGTTTGTGACAAATGATCTGTCAAACTAATTCTTAAAGAGCCTGATCAATCATTTGCATTTACATTATGTTAAAAGGCTACACTAAGAAAACTTAACTCAAAACTGCTTTTGATATTGCAAGTATTTTTGTAGAATTTTCAGTAGCAAAGCTGGGCTAGTTTTACATCAGGAATAAATTATGACTTATTGACAGTTCAAAGTCCACAGAGCCCAACCAATAATATATTTGTTGTTGTTATAACACGTAATATAAGCATATTCATCTATAAAATGCTCCAGACATCTATAGAAATGCTTTCAATATAAGAAAATGTATTGAAAAAGCCCAACACAATGTATCATTTCCGGAGTGAAAACCAGTTTATAGCTAGCTTTCAAATCTACCAATCATGTCGCAGTATTTCCTGCTAATAATAATCAACCAATCATCTTTAGACTTCAAATTTCTGAATGTAAACACTGACATTGAAGTGAGACAGGCCATTTGTGAAACCAGAGATTCTTTCCCTTTTTGATTTGCTCTCAGCCCGTTTACACTGGAGAAGGGAAATAGAACCTCTGGTACCCAGGGTAATTATTTTTATGACATTGATAAAATTTCTGTATTATTTCAAAATAGCCTGCGTAGTGGCCTAACAGAACAGGGAGGGACTGGGGAGGAGGGGGAATTGGGGGAGGGAGAGAGGAAATTGGGAAGGAAGGGAAAAGGAGGGCCTACAGCAAACCCACTTGTTTTTGCCTTTAAACGTCCCCCAGAGGGATGCTAAATTCTCATTGGCCAAGAGGCATCACATATGTCAACCACATGTCAAATGTTGCTTTACCTTTCATTCTTGATCTAAAACATAGGCATTTATAACTAACTGTCATAGCATAGAGAATTTAATGGTTGAGGTAGACTTGATTTCTTTGGAAGATGTTGGTTTGGCTTCAATTAAGCAAAGAGTATCTTTAGCGGTGTATAGTGAGAAAGATTTGATCAGTGGCTGCATGTCCAGGATATGGTAAAGGACTCAATTATATTTAACTGATCTGTTTAAAAGTTCTGATTGCATGAAGTAAGCTGCACAACTCTAACTGTTAGCTACCCATCTAGACTAGCCGAAAGGTTATTATAGGTAGCTTGTACCAGATTTTCAGTTTCAAATTCAATTTTTTTTCTTTAAATTTGTAATGTAAAAAATGTGGTACTAAATAAAGGGATTGAACTGCTAAAAAAGTTGAGGCCTTATAATTGTTTGTAATTCAAGAATTACTAGCTCTACATATTTAGGTGAAACTTTCACACCAACTCTGTTATGGTTTCTAGATTGTGATAGATACCAAATTTGTCTGTCAAGTACGGGATTGTTCACATGTAGCTCACATGAATTTTTACTTATTTCACCCACTGTCTTTGACTTTGTTCATATTATTTTAATCTAAACAAAGTTCAATCATAGTGTATGTATGCTCTAAGCCAGTGCTATTTCAGTGCATTTCAAGTGGTGAATGTTATTTTCAAATGAATTTTCTGCGTAAATGCAATTCAATTCCCAGATTGTTCTTGTGTTTGCTTGTGTTTTTGTGTTCTCACTTGAAAAGTATTGATGCAAACACCAAAGCAAGTGCAATCACAAGGGCAAGAGAACAGGTTTTTTGTGTCAACTTGCGCTTGTGCTTGTGTTGTGTCTGTTCTCACTTGTGTTATGTTTGCATCTGCGTTTATGCTTGCAATTCACCTTTCCAACTTAGGTGTCACGACTTAATCGTAAAGGAAAGACGTGATGAAAGGATTGCAGACAGAGAGACGCAAGAAAATTTGCCTAGAACAATCAGTAGCTGAAACTGTTGAAACTTAATCGCCATTATGGTGCATCAAAAGATGAACATTCTGCTGCAGAAGCCCTCTTTGATCTGACCCTAGAGCCAGAGCTAGTCGCCAGTACAGGAGAGCCTGATGAAGAAGGTTGCATGAATGAAGAGCAAAGTGAGCAAATTGTCTATGAGTTTCATAAACTATTCGTGACCTGTGGCTCACTTCATCAGTTTATCCCTACCTAAAGTCTGATTTCACAAATAAAAAGTCTTATCAGAACTGAAGGGAAATGTATATAGTTTTAACCCATTCACCACCAGTCGTCTTTCCCTCTAAACTGCCCAGAACACCAGGTGTTTTTGGCACTGTGTCCCAAATTTACGTACATTACAGCTTGGCTACGAAGCGATAATGCATGCTAATTTATTTGGCTGCTAAAGAGGCCACGAGTGTTTTGGTACTGAGATCTCACTGGCCTCCAAAGGGGCCACCGGTGGTGAAAGGGTTAACAGAGCAATACTAACTTGAGTGCTGCATTCCCTTGGTGGTTTTTCATCAGTCTGTGAGCTACGGGTCATGAATAGTTCATGAAACTCGCCGATGACGATTCAGTTGCTCGTTTTGTGAGGCATAAATTTTCTTGCGTCTCTCTCTGTATGCATCCCTTTCATCGCACATCTTTCATTTATGATTAAGTCGTGATACCTTAGTTATATGTGAAGCAATTATTTATTTATTTTATTCATTTAGAAGTTTGATCACATTTCATGATAATACTAATAAGAACAGACAGATGGAACAGAAATACTTAAACTTTACAAACCAGCATTTAATAACTGGCAACTGCAGATACAGGGTCGGGATGTTGTGGTGTCTATATACAAATATAGCTGTCTGTACATATGAAAGAGCCACCATGATGACATGCCCTTATCCACTTTCATCTTCTCTTGTGTCAACATAATAGAATATGATTGGAGGATTTTGACATATTTGAGCCTGACAATTAACAGAATCATGAATGTTAATTAGGTGTGGTACCTTCCCCCTCCTTCCCAACCACCTCTCTCTCCCCCAGCCCCTCCCCCCTGGTCTTTTTTCCCCATTCCCTTTATGGGCTGCTACACAGGCTATTTGCAAATATATGAAAATTCTAAAAGTCTAAAAGCCTAAAGGGTTGTCAGGGTGATATTACTTGTTTTCCATTAAGTGGTTTATTAAAAGTGGTTCATTACAAGATATGTTATAATTCAGTTTGCTAAACTATAATGTTATTATGTTTTAGTCTGGTGGAACTGCTGTTCCCTTGGAGAGTAATACTGTGAGGTTCATTGATAATTTTAGTAGTGGAACCAGAGGAGCAGCATCAGCTGAGTATCCTTTTGCATAGTTTATATTACATTACAGGGTTCTCAAATTCAGCCCGAAGCTGGTGAATTTCACCATTTGTAGCTTATTAGTTACAGTGCCTTTCTTGATAAATGCAACCTTAAAAAAATTTAAATCATGCTACACACTTTTAAAGCAGTTTTAAACATGCATTCGGGCTTCCATCAATCAAAATTATTTTTAACATAATGCCTCTTCATGGGTGAGAAAAGAGAAATTTCATCACCAGGGGATTATTATAGATTTTTAAAGCACTGTACTTTGAATATTTTTTCTCATACCTTTGCCTTACAAATTTTGGAATAAAATAAAACTCCACTGAAAAATGTATACTCTGGGTGATGTAGATTTGATTAAGTCTGTTGATTCGAGTTCTTGTTTGGAGAGTTCACCATAATATAACCTCCATCATTTGGAATGTATTTCGACTTCGAAGTACATTTCATATATATCCTCCAATCCTTTTAGCCTGCTACACTAGCAAGGGGCATTCATAGGACATCAAAAAGGGTACTTCAAACTAATATAAGTATGTCCTTATTTTGCTACCTATCTATCCATGAGTTTGCCACATGGCACATTTGATTTCTTAACTATTGATTTCAGACAATTTCTTCAGCAGGGTTATGCTGTTATTTTCTTATTCAGGCAACATTCCTTGCAGCCTTTCTCTAGACATATTTCACCTGACAACTTTTTGGATATCTTAGAGTTTAAGGGTGATAATGAGGGCTCACTTCATATTGAAGGTTTGTCATTATTATCAGATAGCTACGTAATAACTATAACCAATATTCTACATTTACATGCCTTTTTATGTTTCAGTAATCTTGATCCAGGTGTATGCACATTTCTGTTGTTTTGCCTTCTGCCAGTCAAACATGTAAAAGTCTAAGTTAGACAGCTCACCACAGAAACACTCACCTAAGCCTCACCACAGAAACAGTGATAAAAATAATTTTTGTAGTTTACAGTGCATACCTCATTGAAACAATTGAAACAATCTTGGATATTAAAAATATCAGAGAGAAAACAAATAGAGAAAACATTTAGATACTTAAGTGAAATAAACCTGTTTATTATATTTCATATTTACATTATTAAAAAAAATACCGGTAGATTTTATTTTTTGGTTACAATTCTCATTTTTCATTTTAAAAAGTTTATTTGAAAAGGTTGTTTAGATTGTGAATATAATTTCATTTTATACTATTGAATTTGTTTAGAGAATTTACTCTTCATTTTACAAGCAGATATTTTCCATCCCTAATTTTTGTTTCTTTCTGCTCTTAATCCCAATTAAATCTAACAGTACAGGCAGTCATGATCAGCAATTATTTCAATTTTTTCTTGATAGTTGATGAAAGTAGGGCACCAAGTATTCGTGATGTCCTAAAAAAGTATCATGAGGTAATCATAGGAAACATACTACGCTAATTACAAAAGAAAACTAGTGATTAATCTAGTTTGAGCTGCGTCGGTGTATAATACATAGAAACGATGGATGGGTTGTAGGTAATTTGAAACACCGTGAATAAAAAACGAGTTTACTTAACTGATGTTTCGGACATTAGTCCTCCATCAGAGTAAAAGAGCAAAAAGAGTAAAAGAGTAAAAGAGCTCACGGTGTTTCAAATTACCTACAACTCATCCATCGTTACTATGCTAATTACTTGAGTGAGAAACAAGACGGTTTTGAGACCTGCCATATGTTTTGACGTTGAAACTACAATGTTAGGGGCGATAGGGAAAATATGATGATGATGAATGGCTTTATTTTATGATGTTATCAGTCTTTAAGCATGCAAAATTACATTCCTGTGGATTTTGTCACATGATGAAGCTGTTGCCCCTAACAACATTGTAGTTTTAATTTCAAAGCATTTGTCTCAAAATTGTCTTGTTTCTTACCAATAAAAGCTGCTTTTGAAAATTTTGAGAATTTTAAAGCTGGATCTGTTGGTTTTATATGGATCATTATTTGAAATAAATACATGGAATTAAATGCATGTGTTTGTGCAGTGATTTAAGTTTTATAGGGTAAAACATCGTTCCCAGGAAAATGACCATGACATTTTATAGCTCTACCTTTTTGGATTCAAAATGAACTTTGGAAAAGCCTATTTAAATTTATTTTCAAATAGTGAAGATATTTCAGTGGTTAAAGCATTGCACCAGCATTGCAGAAGTCATGGGTTCAGGCTCCATTAGAGTGTCACATTAGAGTGTCAAGCTTTTTCAACTTTAAAACAAATTTATGGAATTTGTTTTTCTTTATTGTCTAATTTTCAGGTTCAAGTTTTAGGTACATTGTTATTGGTAGAGTTCAACACTTTGTCAGATTATTTGTTTTTACTTCGAACCATGGCAGAAGCACTAGGGAATCTTGGTTCACAGATTATGTTTTATCTTGCTGCTGCTGTCTCTGACTTTTACATACCAGAAGAAAGTATGGTAAGAAAATCCCTCTGATCTTTTAACCTACTTGACACTGAAGGTTGGGGGCAGTCCCAGTGGAGCACTCCTTGAACTATTTCCTGAGAATTTTCTTGAAGTATTTGCTCTGGCACACTCAAGGGTAAATCAAAGGAAAAATCTCTACTTTAGAGAGGTGCCACTGGATATATGTGGATCCTTCTAGCATACTTTGGACTCTTTCTTTTTGTTTGAATTGTTATTTTTACATCCTGCTTCACATTACTATGAACTAGTCGATTTTCTATGCCTGGATGAAAAAACATTAAACAGGCTTTGAATTTACATTACTGAAAGAAATTGAATGTCCTTGTGAAGTTAAACTATCAAATCCAAGGGTTTCAAGTTGCCAGTTTCTAATGAAATTCCTTGCAAATCATTTAAATTTCTGGATAATTCTTGTAAATTATTTCAGAAGATGAGAACTGTATATTTTTTGTATGTGGGAAAACATTCCTCTGTGCTTGGGTTGAAAAAATCATAATTAATGCATTCCAAGATTACTTGGCCAGACCTAATTTATTACCTAGACATACATGCAGCTCAAGAATTGAACACAAATTTTTATCATATTGTAATTAATGAAAACAAGCCTGAAAAAACTTAGTGGCAAATTCTTCCACAGGGTTAATAGGAATACAGATATTGTTTGTGGGAGTATGGCCAGTTATTTCTTAATACTTGTAAGTTATTTGGTGTTTTATAGAAAGTATACAAGTAAGGCCATCACAATATGTCCTTGGCTTGGCAGCAGCCTAAAGCTGTAGTTGTACATCACTCCAAAGAATAGCTGTTATCACAGCAGGGCCTGCAGTCAAATGTTCTTTCCGTGTTTTTAAGATCATTGAAGTGAGGCTGCTGGGTTAAGATGATGTAATAATGACCCATTTGACGTAAAACTACTGATAGCTGTATTGACAGCTTTTGAAATGGTTTCCTAGTCATTCATTCACAAATTATAGATGAGGGTGGCTATGTGTGGCTTACAGTAACAAAGGACAGTAACAAAAGAATATTCTTTCTTTCACTTAATTCCAAGGGGGGGAAAAATTCACTTATGCTAAAAGTTGGTCATAATTGTTTACCATACAAAATCTTCTCTTCTCTCGTAGGCTGAGCACAAAATCCATTCAGATTCTGGTCCTCTTGAACTTGTGATGCAACAAGTGCCAAAAATGTTGACACCTCTAGTAAAGGAATGGGCTGAAAATGCTTTTGTAGTCTCATTCAAGGTAAACATAAAAGCAAATATGTCTGAATTGTTATCATTTATCTAATTTTGAATTCATGTTCACAAGAAGGTTGGAATGAAAAGTTATGGTACTTTACCAAATGAAAAATGTTACTTTACCAATACAGTGATTATAAATTTGCCAAATTTGGCATATTTTATACCTTTTTTTTTTTTGACTCTAAAAAATTATTAGAGGGAGTCATTTTGACTCCAACCTAGAGTCGAAAAAATTGATGGTCTGCTACCCAAAATTCTTGAAACTGTTAAAATTCCAGTGTCATAAAGAAAAAACATATGAAGATGACTCCAAGATTTCTGGAGGAGGAGTCAAATTGACACCAATGAGTAAAGGAAATTTGCAATCCCTGCCCATATAAATGATGGATGGTAAATTGAGCAATGTGAATAAAAATAAGAGTACTTAACTGGCAAATTTTTGGATATTTTTCCATTGTCCAGAGTGAAGGAGAATGTTACTCTACCAATAATGGACTATCTTCCAAATCTTTGGTTAAGAAGTATATTTAAGTATATTTTTTTATGCTTAATATTCCAATTGCATTGCATTGTATTGTATTGTATCATGTCGTATCTGTCGTATTGTGTTGTTGTATTGTATTGTATTTACCCTTAACAGATTCAACATTTATACAAGCATACATATATTATGAACTGTAATATGTAATGCGATTGAAGGTAACTGTCTGTTTCCTTTGACACCTCGATTCACTCGTAAATGAGCAAAGTACAACTAGAACTCACTGATGGCTGTTTTGGCTCATTGAGCCTTGTCTGTACATTGTATCTATAGTACTGGCATGTTCCCTATATGTGTAATAATTTTCTCTAATACATCAAGCATCAGTAAAATCACATTCTGTACAAAGAAAATCTATTGATAGTGGCAACATGTTGGAGCAACAAACTTGTATTGTGTACACACATTGGAAAATGCTGCTCAAACATGTCCCAGTGATATCATTTCATGTCCTGTCCATGCAATGGAATTGCAGTGGGTCCTTCTAGCAGGAACACTTAGCTTTCTCACAATCACAATGCTATGTTCTTGCTACAAGGGACTGCAGTAATACCCATTGTGTGGACGGCACATGAAATGATGACACTGGGACATGATATGTCCATTGTATGTACATAGCTATGTTATTTTATTGCTGCTACACATTGTTGCTATCGATGTCTGCTGCATGTTTCTTTGTAGGTTGTGATTTCATTGATGCTTTATGACCCAGGGATACGTTCCTGCTTCATGGCCTCTAGTGTGTGAGGACCTTAATGGCCTGCCTTGTATCTTACTGTTTTTCAGGAGACACACTGTATGATGAGCCCCAGTAGGCTTAGCCAAACAGATTCTTTGCTAGTTTTGTTTTGTATAACTTTACAAACATAAATCTCAAAATGTAGCTTTCAATTATTGATCGGCATATTCTTAAAAAATGTGTAAAGTAAAAGCTTCGTTTTAACCTGATTTGAACTCGACTATTTACAGCTCGAAACAGATGTCAATATTATTAGCAAGAAAGCAAGAGAGGCTTTAACAAAATACAACCACCAGGTGAGTTGAACTATAACAGCTATTAATTTCTTACCACTGGGAACTTGGCACAAAATAGCTGATAATTCACTATTACATAACTAAAGTCGATCAACTGTTCTACCACTGAAATAAATTCCATCACGTTTAACAAATTTAACATAGGTCAATAGTGTACGTACCTTCTTTATCCCTTACTGGTAAGGTCAATGCATGTTAAATTTTATTCCTTAATCGAATAAAATGCTGTGCTAACTCCTGTAGTGTTGGTCTACTCCCGCAGCTGAACAAAACTGTAATATTTCTTATTCCGAAACCATTTGCAACGTGAAAAGTTTGAAAAATTTGCACCATTTTATAAGTCTCACATTCAACCTAGGAGAATAAAATCGACCAAGCAACAACTAAGCGTTACTGACTGCCATTTTGAACACGCAGTACTTCATTTCCATAAAGCTATAGGAGTCATGTCAGTAAATTTGTTTGTTGGTTCTATCCGTTTCTTTGGGGATTGTTCTCCACCTTCTCCGGATTTTCTCTCTCCAAATAAAAAAACATTAATTCTAATTGGCTAATAGTCCCTTTTCGAATTCGTCAAAGACCGCTGTGTACCTTGATTACAGACGCATATACACAGGGTTAGCCTCGTTTCAACGTCAGAATATTCACAAATACCAACGGTGAAGTAAAGAATGCACAACCTTTTCAATAGAACCACTTTAAAATTCCACGGGTCT
>JANTNT010231486.1:0-14720 GCA_024752375.1 Entacmaea quadricolor
CTACTAGGGGACTATTTTGTGATAGCCTACTAGTAGCGAAAAGTCCCAGTTTTTGAGGAAAATAAATGATTTTCACTAGTTAAAAATGTTTATATTCATTTATTTGACCGATTTGTAGGTTTATACTAAAACAATTAGACCTCTCGGCCTCATAGACTACGATTTAAATAGCCAATTCGGCCTACGGCCTCATGGGTTATTGACTCGTAGTCCATTCGTCCTCGAGGTCTAATTGTTAAATAACAATAAAAAATCGATATAATTCTACTTCGTTTTTATATCCGCCTCCTTCTTCGTATGCTACAAAGAAAAAAATCCATATCTAAATACTGAAAAAATGAGATATTAAAAATAAATTAATTTATAAATTTTAGAATAATAAAAGAAAAATAACTTCCAACATTTAGGGAATAGTATTTTTTTTTCTGACCAACAATTTATAATATTATTATAATATTATAAAAAATATTACAGTTTATAGTGCGCCTATATAGGACTGCTCTATAGGCGCAGTCCTGTTGTTATTTTTTCTGTTATGTTATTTCCATGAAATTGTTTTTGATCAAGCGTTGCAAATATCCATGTTTCGCACAAAAAATTTCTTACACTTGCAACATTACTTATTTATTGGAATCAATCAACGTGCGTTCTTAGTAAAATGATATTTGATTTTTTTTTTAATTTTTCGAAACAAATGTATTTTCGAAAAAAAGCTACATTGTTAGTATTAGTCTCGACTGTACAGATAACAGAAGACTTTTCATTAGCCTCTGTTTTTATGTAAACCAATGAACATGGCTGCCATGGCTTTGTTATTTTATTCCCTAAGGAATGGGTAAAGTTATTGTATATGTTGCTTTGCACTGCAATTTTTAATTCCTTAAGCTTCCTTTTTATTTGGTCCGAGCGAGGTTATAAAGTCTCAAAATATTTTATGAAAACAAGTGCAATACGTACAGTGTACTTGTGAAGACATTTTAGGTCACCTTGTTGTCAGATAATAAAATAGGTATTCTTTTCAATAGTGGCTTTAGACCATAATTGAAAAATAATGATAATGAAAGAATTAGAACAATTATTAAAAATATAGCACTTAGGCCCTAGTTACATGAAGGAGGGATAACCTCTAGCGCTGGGTTCTTCCTAGCAGGCAAATCAACCTAGCGGCTATATAATCTATTGCTTTCTGTTTACATGATAGTAGAGCAGTCTTCATTCAGGTACTAGGATCATCCTAGCACTAGGATTATCCTGTCTCGAAGTTAGGATGATGATACTACTAGGATTAAGTTTGTATGTAATTTTACCATGTAAACGGAAAAGGGAGAGATTGCTCTCCTTCCAGGTTATGATCGCAAGCTTAGCTTGGATTGTTAGGATTGAAATGCAAATTGCTAGGGAAATCCTAGCGCTAGGGTTATCCCTCTTCCAAGTTAAGAGGACCTTAGAAATACAGCGGAGCAAATCGATATATAAAAATAAATTGCAACAATAAAAAAGTTTGAAAATAATTTTAGAAACAGATTTATTTAAAAAAGAATTGGAATACAAACAGATAAGTTTGACCTTCAAATCGTTTCTACAACGTTTCTATGATAATGCCAGTTGTTCCGTGATTAATATAATAGAATACCGGTAAAACGTTACCAGCACAAGTACTCCAGAAATGTATAGGGATCGAGTTACTGCTGGTATGAAAGCAGTAAAAAAAGGTTAAATGTCATATATTCCGTTTTGTTAATTTTTTTGCTTTTTAATGTCAGCTAGTGTCAGTTATTTACACATCCTTCTTCCTATTATAAACAACTATTTGATTAGAGAACTTGTCACTGTATTCAAATTCAGTTATGGTTGTGGTTATCAAATATAGGCGATGTTGGTGGTAAAAACTTGTTATTGTATCTGTGGGAAGAAAATTTAAGTATTTTCGTCTCTTATTTTTGTTATTTTTTGAAAGAAATTAAATGTAGTGCAAATGGATAACATATATGTATCAAAACAGCCTTTGTTGAGCGAGAAAAAAAACTTAAAATATAGTTATAGTAATAAAAAACCGTTTACAACACTACAAACGAAAAATGAATAAAGAATTAGTGCACGCAGGTATTAAAACAATATCAAATTTGATCAAAGTTTCTTATTTACTAAAATGTATTAGAAGTATTAATTTTGTTTCATTATTATCATTATCATTTTAAGTTAGACAAATTATTTATAAAATCACTTTTCATAAAGGATTTTAGCCAACACACTTTGAATAACTAGAACAGGTATATTGCATTTTTGAATTCTCTTGACCTTTTGTGATTCAAATCTGCTTTTTTAAACAAATTTAAGTTGTACAATGCTGAGTCTGCGTGATTCTATGAAGTGAAAAAATAAAATAAAATAAAATAAAATAAAAAAAACTGTTGAAAATTAGTAATAAACTGAGTAATAAACTGATGACAATTTCATTTCTCATATAGTTCAAAGCTTTGATACCATAAAGGCGCCCTACGTTTTGGCTCTTGCTACGGTTCTACTGGTGTGTCATTGTTTAAAGTACGTGAAATTTTCACGCGATTTTTTAACAAGTTTTTCACGCCTTCAGTGAAATAAAAAAAAAATTGTTCAGTTAGAAATACAAAACATCATTTAAAATTATAAAGATGACTGAAAAAATTCAAATTGTTTATTATTTTATCAGGCTTAATTTGAAGCAATCCTTTCACATTCACTCAATGCACTGTAAATTTACTTGGCCAATATGAGACCCTTTGTAAGGCTGAAATATTCCTTTGAATTAAAAATGCATAAGAAAAATATTAAAACGACATTCAAGATTTTTAAATGATTACCACAATATTTCGAAATATTTCTTTTAAGAGGAATGCACTTTTTAAATGTCAGTTTAATCTTAGATAAAAAATACAAAATATCTAGTTATTATTGAAAAATCAAAGACTGCTTTCTTATTGGGTGGTCTGTAGGACTTGATATGTAAGAATATATAATGTGGTTTGAACCATTTTAGACGATATCAGTGATGTAACATTCACACTTGACCATGGTTCTTCGCTGTAGCACTGAGACTTTTGGGACTGCATAAATATTAAAGCTCAAAGGTAAAATATGAAATATTTTTTAAGTAAAATTATTTTTTTTATATTTTAAATTTCTAATCAATTACGTTTATATTTGTAAATCTTCGCAAGAGATTTTTGATTGTAATTTTGTGATGTTCCTGACTTTTGGGACTAAAAACATTAATTAAACTCACAAGTAAAATATATAATATTTTTTTAGGAAAAATAAATTTTAATATATTTGTTTTAAATATCTTAAATTCTAATAATCACTTTACTTAATAGTTTCAAGTACAAATAAAAGGTGTAAGTTACAAACAAAAACATCAAAAAAGTTATAAACACGATTATCTAATTTGATATATATATTCACATAAATATAAACAAAAAGAAATACCATTTATGATATCAAATTTATAGCTTCCAAACTTGAGACTCGCAAGACTCATTTTTTAGACATCGTCAATTTAGTATATCATTTACAGATAGTACTTGATTCCTAGTCGAAATTCAATTTAGAAATAAGGATTTTTTGTTTATATCCAATAGTTCACCTCAGTAAGTAAGCTTTACTATTTTGTTTCCACAAATCAAATAACTGAGTTTATTTAAACGATAAAAAGTGTTTTGACTGTTGAAAGAGAAACCATTTTGGGGAAATTAAAATGGCAAAACAATCGTTTAATTTTCATTGTAATTGTCCAATTTTTGCTTACGATAATTAAACTAATCGCATTTTGTTTTTAAGTAAATCACGGTAAGTACCCTGGTTCCAGAGGCGTTTAATCTTAAACTTAAAAACGTCCAGGAGAAAAAGAAATAGGGAAAAGAAAAGAGCGCTTCTGGTGTAATGCCTTGGAAATCTCACTTCCATGCTAAGTCCATCTCTCTCGGTTGCTAAAACCTGTTTTTTTTTTCCGGTTTTGCAAGGTCATATTACTATAACAGCGGTTTCTAATAACTACGCTTTATGAAACTAGTGAAAGAGGTCCAAAAAAGTTTAAGTGATATTGATGTCAACAATCTGTGTAGAATATGAAATGTGAATATATTAATATCGGGAAGAGAGAACGGTATAATTTGTTTGACGGTAAAGCTTCAAAGGAGCAAAACATCGCCATTGTCTTTGGTTTTGGGCTATCCAGTGGAAAGATGGAAAGATATCCTCCTGCATAAGACTGTTTTTGATGTGATTTTTTGATAGCTTACAGAGCCATGTAAGAATCTTTTTTTTTTATTTTAAGGTGGCTCGAAAGGGTTTTGTATGAACGTGTGCGCGCTCGAAGCTTGACGTATAACTATTGTCTTTTTCAAAAAATTTCCCATGAACTTTCGTCTTTAATCTTGAATAATTCAAAAACGGTTCGGTAAAAGTTTCTTAATTTTTGCATGTGGTTTTTATTAAAATGTTAGAAGCTGCAAACGAAAAATTAAAAAATTCTGTAAAGAGGAACTTCTTAAAAGTGGTATAGTTGATTTTTATGGATTTTCTATTACAGAATTTTTTCTTTTTCATCAAAACGAAAGATTAGGTTACAAAGTTAAAACATGCTGAGTTTTAGCAAATTCTACCAAGTGGTTATCAAGTTATGATTTTTTAAATGTGAAATTTAGGACCTCTTATCAGTTTTCTGTTGTCAAAGCAACGTTATACGTCATATTTTTATACTTATTCGAATCCTTACTTCATGTAATTTGATTTGACAGGTTGACTTACTGTTATATACTAAGCCATAAAAGGTTTTTTATTTTACTGTGATGGGTGTACCCCAAAATTAAATACCCTTTCGAGCCTCCTTAACGAAGTAACTATTTACTTATGAATGCCACTCAGTCTTTACATTGTAATCTGATATAGAGTGAAAACTTCTTATCTTCTTATAATGACTATCCTTCTATTAAGAAAAATATCAAATGCACTAAACATTAAGTTTTTTTTTACCCAGGAAAAAAGGGTTGAAAGGAAAGTAAAACGGTTTTTGTTTTGTATCATCTGTGTTTGAGGGGATCGTTTGCTCTTTATACGTCGTCACGCTTTCTTTTCCCTTTTTCTTTTTCTACTGGACGTTTTTAAGTTTAAGATTAAGCGCCTCTGGAACCAGGGTAAGGTTCCGCAGGGAGAGTTGGGCTTGGGGGTAGAGCCCCCAATAACGTTCGCCATTTTGAATTTCTAATTAGTTATTAGTCCTCTTAAATTTTAGCATCCCCTCCCTAAATCAAATTAGCTATGTTCAAAACGAGTGGAGGACTGGGCCGAGTAATATATTATTATTATTATTATTATTATTATTATTATTATTATTATTACAAATTATTTTATCTCAAAGAAAATCATTTCTTTGGAAAGAGAATGTCGAAATAAGTATACTCACCGATTTTCAGAGGGATATTTTGGATAAAACAATAGCTAAAACCTTTCAATTGTACCAAAAATTAACAGAAAATGTATGGTGTGGAGGGACGCTTGTCCCTCCAAACATACAAAAGTCTTTAAATTTTAAGATTTTTGAAAGCTCCTATCATTCATTATAAATGAGATATCACCACAAAAATTGCTGAGTATACTAATTTTGACATTCTCTTTCCAAAGAAATGTTTTTCTTTGAGATAAAATAAATTTGCAATAATAATATATTTCTTATCCCAGTCCTCCACTCCCTTTGAACATGGCTAATAGAGCAGCCACCCTCAAAATTTGTTCTGCGGTCCCTGAAACAGCCAAAAAATACTAAGTAAAGCCGTATGTTGAATTATTTTATTTCTTTTTGGAAAATACTTTTTTTTTTTTTTTTTGCTATTCATTAATTATGGGTTAGGGACTGATGAGAGTTCATTATGTGAGAGCATCTGATAGAGTGCGAGAGTGAGTGCGCATCCTCAGGAACCAAGGGGTAAAATTCTGTCGTTCGTTTCTCGCTTCCAGAAAAAATACCCTTGGGAATCAAGTCTGTTAAACCTTGTTCCGGAAGTCGAATTATTTTTTTCCCCCGATCATCGGGTCGACCAATCATCGGGTCGACCAATCAGTATCAAGTATAGTCAGACAAATGAATATGACGGTTATAGAAAGCCGCCACTTCCGGAACAACGTCTAGTAGTAAATTTGAAGTAAATTTGAAGGCTCATCTTACCTTAGCTTTCCCTCTTCAGGCATTATATTTTGTTGACTTCTTGTCATTCGTTTATAATTTTGCTGAAGAAAATATTATACGGAAAAAAATTAGTTTGCTTGAATTGAACAAAAGCGTCCGATAAAGGACGTTATGTTTCTTATGTTCTTAGAATTTTTACAAAGCTATAAGATTATTATAACAATGTAACTCATTTCAACAATAGTTTAATGTTGGTTTATTCACTTTCAAAGCCAGAGATTTTCCAGAATCTTTAAGGCCAGTTTACAAGCGCGATTTTAATGTCGAGCATTTAACTAATGTTCTAATTCATAGTAGTATTTTAAGGTTCATCCTTTAATTAATGTTCCAATTTATTCATCTGGTATGTCAATCTTATATTTCGACTATTAAATATATAAAGGTTATTAGTCTGCTAAGAACCTATTACCGTTGTGTATTTTTACGATTCACGGCTAATGTTTTGGCGAGCCAAAATGCCAGTGACTACCATAATATGGTCCCATATTTTGTGCGTTCTTATGCATATTACGTGCTTTCTTTGCAGAAAAATACAATAAATGTATTTTATATGTTTGTAAACTTTATAACTCAAATCAACAGGTCAATTGAAGAAGAGGATGAAGGCCAGCTCACGAGCGATGTTTTCATTTTTTCCAAGGATATACAGCATTATTTTGGTATTAGGAACTGCTCAAGCAACGAAACCTGATCCCAAATGGGCACAAAAAATGCTTGATGTTTTTCAAGCAAGAGACTCCGTTTCAAAAAAACTTACAACCCTTGGCAGTGATATTACCACACAGGAAATAGAAGACCTGATTTCTATCTTGCTTGATTTTCCGAGCCAACTAAAAGGTTTGGATAACCTTGACATTTCGGCACTGGAACAGAACAACGAACTGGTAAAAGACCTGATGAACCAGCCAGAGGTACCTATTGTAGCTAAACGATTTCACAGTGAAAATCTGGAATCACATTATTCCAATCGAGGCTTGGGATTTCTACTGAAAACATTCAAGGGTTATCATTCTTCTCGCTGCATAAAGGCCCTATATTCCCCTCCTAAGCCCTTCAAAGGGTTCGATCTCCCACTAGCTTCCATGTGTTCTACCATTAAAGAAGATCTCAGTCAGAATGAAAAATACACATATTCAACAGACAAAATTTGCACGAGTGTCAATAAGTGTACTGGAAAACAAACACCTTATCCCTATGGAGACTCCAAAGGCACTAGTATGGCAGATGCCTGCACAGAAGAAAAGTCTAAATGTGATGTTGTTAAAGCGCTACCTTTGATGGGAGCCCTGTTATGGTATAAAGCAAGCGCCTTCATAGCACAAAGCCTTTGCTATAACTCCCTTAAACAGCCTATTGCATCTTCACTTAAACAAAAACACAGTGACCTTGAGTCAATGACAAAATTGATCATTGCATATGCTAGCACAGTACATTGGGATGACTTTTTCACTAAAGCTGTCAGACAAAGGGCCTACTCAGATCTACCCCTGGCAATGGCGTTGGTTAAAGAACGTTCACAATCCACCGAATTTGTTTCGTTAGCTTGCGAGAAGCTCGAAGCAACTGACTTGTGCACCGTTGGCGATATATTTAAAGCATACCAATCTCTTAGAGGATTAAAAAATTCCCGAAACTTGCAAAGACGCGATTTGCATATCGATTCGAACGTAGATCACAGAGAAATGGTGAAACTGAGACTAGATGATATTAAGTATACAAGGCTTTTGGGAAACATCAGATCACTTGATGAAAATCTACGCAAGTCCATTACAGGGATATCAAACTATTTTTATGGACTTGCAAAATATGACCAAGATCTTGCTGTTGCTGACGTCGCATTTATCCAAGGAAAACTCACAGAATTCGAGAAAAAGTCTCTATCTGTGTCGACAAAATTAGAAAGTGACATCAAGGCTGCAATGAAAGCCATGATGGCAAGTGTAATAGCTCAATTGGGAGAGGAAACTATTCTTTTAGGTCTTAGAATTGCAGAAAATCTTAACATAATAAAAGCTATCTTTGGGGGAGTTGATACAGCTGATATCTATGAGCAGGCAGCAGAAGTTGCTAGGGCGGCAGCTGAACTCACCCATGGGACAGCACTTGTATTTGCATTATCAGAAGTTTTAAAAGACATGGGAAAACTTGGAGACCAGTTTAACGACAATGCAAATCAAATTTCCGGTTTACTTAAAATGGTGGATGCAATCAAGAAAAACCAACTTGAAGAAATCGACAAAGATGCCAATAAGTTTATAAAAGCGTACGGTGATTATACACCAAAAGTTGATCGGGCCCGTTTAGCAAAGAATGATGCACTGTGGAGCACTTTTAAAGATTCAACTTGTGATTTGCTGATGAACGCACAAGGTATTGGAGCATCTGTTACAAAGGGAGTTGCTGGAGGAATGTTGTTATGTGAAAGATTAGAAGGAACTTTGGCTGAATTTTCAACCCTCAGGGAAAACATTTTCGACTTTCAGTTTGACCTTGTCGACGCCCTTGCCAGAGTTGTTCGTGGAAATTTTGCCAAGAGACTCTCCAAATCAATCACTGTGTCAAACGACCTCCTTGAAGCAAGCAAACTGATGTTAGGATACTTCATGGCCCAGTACCGGCTTCAGTCAGAATCATTTTTGTACTGTGATAAGTTGACGTACAGATCTCAAGGACAAGTTATCCGTGCTTGCAATATACAGTCTGAATATTTTTCATTAGAGGATATCAAAAACGTCATTGGTTACACTTCAACTGGTAGGGTCGATAGAGACGTGCGATTCGTATACATACCAACTAAACCACAGTTTCCGGGAGACACTGGTGTGATAAATTTACAATCTTTAGCTAAAGGAAACGATGTTATTTTTGAAATACCAAGAAACCGAACATGGCTTCGCAGATTTAATTGGCTTGCGAGAGGGGAGACTTTGGCACCCTTCGTAGAGAGTTTTAAATTGTATTTACCCCTAAAGTCGTATGGTAAGGTAAAGAGAAAGGAAAGGTATTTGAAAACCCGAATTAAACTTTATCCAAGATCCGGAAGTTTTTTGAGTGACAACTCTGATGTTATATACAACTTGCCACCAGAAACAAGCAATTATTTCACCATGTACGAAGAGGGATATCATCCACCCAGATGTCCAGTAGGAAAGGAAATCCCGAACCCTTATAGTCTTTGTGGAAACCTTCCTAATATTTGCGATACTTTATCGAGAGATCCCGGTAGTAGTTTCATGCCAACCATCCTAACTACTTGGAAACTAAGCTATAAAATCTCTAATGCAGACAAGGACTTAAAATGGAATGCACCAGATCCTGCGACTGATCTTCTTATCATCGGAAAAATTCGAGTTCAAACTCCTGCCAAGCCAGCTGGTAGCAAACGAAGCATGCGTTATAAAAGAAATGGAGAGGTAGTTATTGGATGCTGCAAGGGAAACACATATCGACCAAAGTGGAATGACAAAACATGTATTCCGTGTCCTTCCTCGCCATCTGCTTCTGTTAAAAAAATAGGTGGCTACTACTGCCGAAAGGGAAATGAAAAGGTGGCTGGTGAGCCTCCTTCCATTTGAAGAAGACATTAAATGAAGGAGAAAGCGCAAGGAGAAAAATTTATTGAACCAGAGAATAATTAGAATATATATGCATATTCTTACATAAGAAGTAACATTAGTTCTGTTATTTTCTTTCTTATAATTTAGAGTCATCTAATGTTTTGAACAGTTCATTAAATTATGCACTTATTGGATTCATCCGATCCCATTATGACAGGACATTAAAGTCGACACTTGAATATCTGCCATAATGGGCGAGGATGAATCCATGGATCCTATATATATAGTTATTATATTATATTAAACAAATAATCTTTGCAAAAAACAAAAAACAAACAAACAAAAAAAAAAAAAAAAAAAAAAAGGCAAATGTAGTGTTATAGCAATCATACTCTTTCATGCCGTAATGAAGCTGGGAACAACATTCTCAAATTTGTTTCATATTATAAATAAAAATTGCAAAAATATAAATCAATTTTTTTGAATACAATATATGTCAAGCTGTTAATGTTCTCAGTGTTGATGAAAGTTTCACGTTATAGAACTAATATTGAAGTTGAGACTTTTAAGTTATTTAAAAATAACGATGTATGCAGTCCAACAGGCTGTCCAATATCGCAAAAAATGGATCGCTACGTGCTTGAATACGGAAATATGATTGAAAGATTATTTGTTAAGTATAATAAAATAACAATACAGTTGATGTTTTTAGGCGTAACTATGTTTTAGTCCCAACTCAATGTCATTTTAGCCCGAGCAAAGCGAGTGTTAAAATGTGCACTAAGGACCAGAAACATAGTTACGCCCAAGAACATCAACTCTATTACTCTTATCATATTTTTATAGGGCATTTTAAGGGATTATAGAGGCATATCAAAATCACTACGGACAAAAGGGTCTTAATCAAATTTCTGCAAGGCGTTACTTGCGGACAGCCATACATTTGACTCGAAAACAATGCAAATTTCGAAGCTCTTTAGCTAATTTCTCAAAGATCATATCTTAAAACACATTTTTACCACCGGAAATATGAACATTGACATCCATACTGTAACTGGTAAGAGTTTAAAGTCATTCCTTTACGATTTCATGGGGGCAAACTTGAATATTCTGATGCCGGTTGAAGACACTTTTAACAAGGAATTCCTACGTGCTTGACAACCAAGCCGCGGAATACTGGGATTAGCTCTAACACGCATATACCAAACCAATTTTTACCGCCACAATATGAATCTAGAATAAATTTCCTGCATTTTGATACTAAGAACGTCTATATTTATTGAGTTTTGCGTGGGGCAAATGGCTTCTAAAATATCCACCTATCATTCTTTTTCTTTGTAATCACGCCACTCGTCGAACTTGTCACTATATCCAAAAAAATGAAATTTAAGTCGTTTCCTTTCCTTAGCTACTTCGTTTACTTCCACTTCACACACCTTTTGTTCTACTTTTGGCTTTCGAGATCTTTTTACAGGTTTCTCTTCACTGTATTCGATGAAACGTTTCGGGGGACGTGATGTTTTTTTTTCTAGGTCCGCCATCTTGGAAATTCATTATACTGCGCAAGCGCAGTAGTGAGCAATTCATATACTGGTCACCAAGATCAAATGTTCTCAAATGTATGCAATGATTTTGATATGATTAACTCTTTTTTTCTGGCTGGCAGAAAACAGCTGGCTATAAAATGTAATTTAGCCTGCTGATTAGTTCATTTTAGCCTATAAAATACCCCACAATGCCCTATAAAAATATTATCATATTTAGCACGTAGGCATTTTGTCTGCGCATACGTTACGTCTTAATTTTAATAGGAAAATCTGCTGAAGTAATTCCTACAGAACAGAACAGCGCGCGTAGAACAGTTTTCCGTTTACTTTATCGCGGGGCTCACAGTAAAAATGGCGGCTGGGGAGTCTATTTCGAGACTTATTTTTCGAGAACCACATTATTTTGCATCACATAGATGCACGGAAAGCCACTAATGATCTGCAGAATAATTTAGATGGACTTCATGATCTAATATAAGTGGTTAAATCTTATGGGTTTATTCAGATTCCGACGAAGTCAAGCCGCTGAAGAGAAAGAGTTTTCGTAGATGAAGGGTGAAAATGTTTTGTTTATCCTGCTTCCTGTGTTAATTTGACATTGAATGTTTTTTCTCTGGTTGATTTTTCTTATGAGCGACAAAAAAATTTCCTGTGTTAATTTGACATTGAATGTTTTTTCTCTGGTTGATTTTTCTCATGAGCGACAAAAAAAATTTTTTTTTTCTGAAAGTTGGAAAACTTCTCAAGTGAGAATTAATAAATGTTTACCTGAAAATTATATTGCATCTAATTGTAAAATCCTTTTTGAATACTATATAATAATATAACAATAGAGTTGATATTCGCGGGCGTAAATATGTTTTTGGCCCGACTCAGGCTCATTTTAGCCCGAGCGAAGCGAGAAGGGCCAAAAACATATTTAAGCCCAAGAATAACAACTCTATTATTAATCGTTTCTTGGTACGTAGGTTTCATGCTAAATATAGATTGTTTCTTATACGTTTTTATATTAACAAAAAGACCAAGCTTTCGGACAAATTGCCCATCTTCAGGGTCACTATGGAATACGTAATACGAGTGCGCGCTAACTATTTGTACATGTGATGTTTTTACGCGAGCAATATATTTGAATATATTTATTTTTATCTATTTAGTTGTTTATTTATTTATCTATCTATTTATTCATTTATTTGTTTATTTGCTTATTTGTTTATATGTTTATATGTTTATTTATTATTTATTTATTCCCTTTCTCTTTCTTTCTCTCTCTTTCTATAACCATTTCAAATATATTGCTCGCGTAAAAACATCACATGTACAAATAGTTAGCACGCGCTCGTATTACGTATCCCATAGTGACCCTGAAGATGGACAATTTGTCCGAAAGCTTGGTCTTTTTGTTAATATAAAAACGTATAAGAAACAATCTATATTTAACTCTATTATTATTATAACAACTTTATAGGGCATTTACAGAAGAAATAAGATACAAAATAATATCTCAAAAAAATACCGCCTTCATGGTAGTGTTTATTCATCGACTCAATCGCGAGTTTACAAAATTAAAGTTTTCTCTCGGAATATCACAGTTCTTCAAACACATACAAGGGGAAAATAATGCCAAAGCAAATTAGAATATTTATTTGGAAAAGCTAATGCTAACTGTTAAGTAATTAAACTAGCAAATGGGCATAAATGCTTGAAGTGAACTGGTTTCGTTTGACAAACTTACACTGACTTCGGCACCATGACTGAGCTGACGGCGTTGCTTTCAACTTAGATTCACTTACGTTTGATTTTTGGCATTTTTAGGAACTAATTCCTCTTCTAGTTTGTTTAGGTCATCTTCTGCTAACTCCGAGCATAGTGAATTTGGCTCTTCTTCCGTCATTTTGGACATTTTTTGCTTGATTTTTGTACGGCTTTGAGATTTCAAAGCAGCGAAAAAACTTTGGTAAGCGAGCTAACATTTGAGTGGCTTCCTTCATTTCAATGGCTGAGAGACAATTTTCCTCGTTTCTTATTGGCTAATTTCAGCGGGCTAAAATATATTTTAGCCCGCTGATTTTCTCGTTTTAGCCCGTAAAATGAGCCACAATGCCCTATAAAGTTATTATAATAAATTATTAGCTTACTGTACAATTTTGTGCTTTAAAATATTGTTGGTAACTTCAATTAGGTAAAAAGTTTTTTTAATTAGACATTTGTGGATAATACGGCGCAGCTATGAGTTGATTTTCGAGATCTACATGTAACTAGCTAGCCTTTGTAGTGGTCCTTCCAAGTCTAGTCTCTTTCTAGGTCTGTTGGGGTTTCTATACAAGCTACCTGCTTTCCACTTACCAGCACATAATCAATTTTGTTAACTTTGGGACACTTAATTTGATTTCAGAAATTTCTTTTGTAGGTTTCTGTTATTCAATGAAAGGGATATGACTTAGTCCATACCCCTTTTAAAATTCAATATTTTAACAATACAATTTTTAAAGCACATTACACTAAACAAAATAAAAATTATGCCTATAAAGTACAAATACAACACAACAACACAGAACTAATATTATTGGATGGTCATTGACTTTAGAAGTTCATACCTCCTTTCTTTTACCGATGACCAATCACTAGAAATGTCTTCACCTCCAGTTCAGTCTATTGTTCCAACTATTGGGCAACTCCAGATCTCTTTCAACAGCAGGAAACATGTCACATCCTTATGTTTTATGTTGAAGTTTCCTCAACCTTAAAAATTTACATAACCTAGCTTTCGGGCTAAACGCCCATCGTCAGGGTTAAAATGTGAAAAAACATTATGTAAATTTTTAAGGTTGAGGAAACTTCAACATAAAACATAATTATGACTTCTCCAGCCTTCAAGAACACTTTGGATGTCACATCCTTTCTATATCATTGTACATTGTATATGAAACACTGTTTCAAAAAAGTAAACTTGCTAATAATCCAAATCCCTGGAGGGCTACCTTACTGCTTAAAATTGTTTACACTGGATGGACACATAAAAAAAAAAAGTTAATACAAAAGTTTTCAAAGTTCAAAAGCCTGGAATAATTGGAACACTCTTTAGTCTGCTGGACAACTATCCCTTTGGTACTTTCAATCTACTGAGTATTTTATTCAGGCTTAATGATTATTTAGAATATTTCTGTGCCGTTATCAGAATCTGGATTACGTTTTGAGTTCAAGTAAGGCGTGTAAAATGAAAAAAATCAAATTCCTTCAAACATTGTCAGAATGTAGGCCTATATAAAGTATTCAAATTGTGTTAGTTTCACTTCGATTGGATTAATATTTTTAGGAGAATGGCGTCCATATTTCATTTCCGAGGTCACTTCCGGTTTTCAGAGGTAATTCTACGGCAACAACAAAAACGCTATATTT
>JANTNT010231597.1:0-14717 GCA_024752375.1 Entacmaea quadricolor
CAGGAATCCCACTTCAGGCAAATCCCGTGGGGTAGTCCCGGGGGTCGGAAGATTCGTTACTCTGTTTATAACCCTCCGCCCCTGCGGGTCCGAAAAACTTGCCAAAATCAACAAATCCCCCACTAATACCGGGGGTGTCCCGGGGGTGAACCCACGGGAAAGCCGATGATAAGTGCATTAGCTGGAATCAAAATTAAGTCTTGTAGTCTTAAGCGCAAGTATGTTAAGCATCCTGACTAAAAAATAAGGGGAGAGATATGCTATGCCATTAGTATTCGACCCATTTTTGCGCTGACTTTCGTCCTAACCGACAGGTTGGAGCAGTTTTTAAAAAAATCGTTTTCAAAAATCTAGTTTTGCTTGTAATAGTATCAAGAAGTAACCTAGGCATAGTCCTAGTCATTTAGTAAAAAAAAAAAAAAAAAAACAGAACAAAACAAAAACCGTGAGTAAATAAATGTTAACATTATTTATTATTTGTGCACCAGCACTTTGAATCAAATATCAAATAATATTAGCACAAATTTGTCAAAGTTAAGCAGTGGTTATTGTGCATGGGAAAAAAGAGGACAACAGTATAACCTTAGAAGGCCATTTTTAACTGTCCAGATTGCATGGAACTCACTACTGACCCCGGGGGGGACTCCCTTATAAAATGGACAGGGGTGCTCGACGGACGGTTTTGAAAATGACCCTAAAAGGTACCCATAAATTAACTCAGGTGACTGATTTCAGACCCTAAAAGGTATGACCATATTTAACATTTTTTAAAATTTAAGATAAATACACACTCATCTCATCAAGTACTTTGCTCAGTTCGAAGGATTTTCAATCTTAATTTGAAAAAGTATGTCGTGTTTCGAAAACTGACCCTAAAAGGCACGGTGTCAGTTCGAGACCCTAAAAGGTACGCGAGGGTCTTATTTTCGACCCTAAAAGGTCCGTCGAGCAGCCCTACCTATTTTTTAAGGAAAACCTTCCCCCGGGCTACTGACCTACTTGATAACATCTACCAAAACGAAGGTAAGGCCCGGTTTAAAAGAAAGAAGAATAACCTAGCGCCAGGAATTTCCTAGCAGGCGAATCAACCAACTAGTTATATATCTCGATTGCTTTCTGTTTACATGGGCTATGGTAGTCTTCTTTCGGGTACTGGGATCATCCTATCACTAGAATCATCTTGTCTCGCAGGTAGGATGATCCTACCGCGAGAGTATATGTGATTTCATCATAACGGAAAAAGGAAAGAACTCTCCTGCCAGGGTTATAATTAGCTTGGATTGTTGGGATTGAAATGTAAATTGCTAGGAAGATCCTAGCGCTAGGGCTATGTAAATCGAGATTTTATCATGTAAAATAAAATGTATTTTTGTCCCTATTGCTAGGAAGATCCTAGCGCTAGGGTTAATATACAGTTACCTCTTACATGTAAACGTATGACTGAACAACAGTATATTTATATACGCTTAAAGCGTGACTTAACCTAGTCTGCCTTCCCCTTTGCACTACTGCTCCCTCTGCAAAACATTGACAAATCCCTATACTATAGAATACTGTAGCATGACATATGCTATGTTATACTATACCAACTATGAAAACAATATAAAATATTATTACAAATTACTTTACCTCTAACAATACAAAAATTCTGACTAATTTAACAAATTCAAATACCCAGGTATTGTTTTAAAAATAATTCCAAAACAAAAAGTAATTTTTATCAAAGAAAGTAGTTCTTTCTGAAATGTTTTAAAGCCTTTTCAGTTCAAGTCCCCTGTGTAGTACATTTATTGACACTGATATTTTACAAGTGGTTGACATGAATGTTTATCGGGTATTTACAAGAAAGATACCTCAAATTATAGTAGTCTTACAGCAGTTTTTGTACGCGTGGGAAAGGTACGGTACCGTGACTCCTAAATGGCTTCCACTCTGAACCAGTCAGAAACCAGGCATAATCCAATCACAGTGCTTGAATAGTTTGTAGAAGCCATTTAAGAGTCATTGTACCGTACGTTTCGCACTCATGCGTAAACTGCTCTAGGGGATATTCAAGCTAATGTTATTCTATGTTGTTTTTTCTCTCTCGATTAGTTTGGAACATAATCTGTGCTTTGAAAGATAAATTATGAGAATTACATTTTTTGGTGCTTTTAAAATGGAACAATTCATGGCTGGAATCAGTGAAAAAAACATTCTTAATTAGATTTAACTTTAAAGTAGCTTAACACACTACTATCTTTACGTGCGTTTTGGAAAAACTGGCATTCATAACTGAAATGTTTCGTTAGTTTTTAAATATTTTTCAAGAAAAAGTATTTTTCTTAATTGATTTACTTTTCTTAATTGATTTACAGAGAACAAAGAACCGCCGAGTAGGAAAGTGAGTATGTCCAATTTCTTTGTCCACTTCCTCCCGGGAATTATTTTAAATTATCATTTTAGAAGTATGTTGGCTCGACGGAATAACTTATTGTATTTCATCACGAGATTTTATAAGTAAAACGATTTCTTTTCAATGTAGATAGCTTGAAAATAATGGGCCCAAAATAATAAGAAAAAGATAAGTACTTATTCCGTGCATCAGTTTTTACGTGAGATCACTGAATACAAGTTTTGCAGGCACAGGATTTCCTAGTCTTACTTTTAATCCTTACTTTGTCTAATTTGTAATATCGAAAACAGGAGACTGACGTTACCGTACTTCCATTTCGTTCAAACCAATTTAAAATATTTTTTAAATATTCATTTTATGAATTCCAATTTAAAACCCCAGCACATTCTTTACACTATTGAAATCGTTAAAGTGCGACTCAAATATTCTTGTCATAGACGAACAATACTCGAATTAAAATAGTCTTTTCCTATCAAAGATTCCTTAATCTTGTTCCCAGATCCCCTATTTCTCACTGCGCAGAGAGTAATAAATTAGGGGTCTGGGAACGAGATCGTATTTCATTTAAAAGACTTTCCACGTTTGCGCATGCTCGTAGTTCGTATCACCCGAACACTTCAGTGGGCTATTGCGCATGCTTGTAGTTTACATAACCCCATAACTCTCGACCCCAGATTCCTGTTATTCTTACTACGCATGCGTTCAAGCACGCGCAGTAAGAATGACAGGACTCTGGGGTCGAGAGTGATTACCCGAAGACTTTATCGAGTTATTGTGAAAAAGTCATGTTTTATACTTTTATGGTTGCCTCAAAATGGGTTTCAATAAATGCTAAGCTTTAGAGTTAGCCACTCAAAAAAACCTAATTCTTTCCTTTATTCTATTATGGTCCCACATGAGTCTTTATACCAACTTATTTTGTACACTTGAAAAAGCGTTTCTTTTCATAGCAAAACTCGATCCCTTATGCATTCTATTATACTTATACACGCATGCGTAGTATCACACCCCTTATCCAGTGAAACTTGAACAACAACACGTCGAGAGAATTTGAATTGTTTTTAACTAATAAACTCTGGTTAATAGTCCACGGCACTTAGTACATGCCATCTTTTGACTTGTTTTCCTTTACCTGCTGTCATTTCCTTCCAGTGCGACTCTTCGTCCTCTCCTGTATTGTCTTTACCCATAGAAAACCATCCAATGATTTCCTTTCGTCTCATTTTCTTGATATTAACCACGGAGAACATCAAACTGACACTTGGCAGCTCAAACTCAATGATTTGAAAAACGAATGTTTCGTTAAATTCAGGGTCGTACATGCTACGGCGAATGGATGTCTTGCTTTTTGATAATTGTTGACCAATAGAATTAAACATGGCCACTTTGACGTAAGTATCTGCAAGAAAGTTGATTATGGTTAGATCCGCTGGTATAGCAAATGAAATCTAAAATATCACCCGCATAGTAGATAACCTTCTTGGAAGATATACAGGCGCAGATTCAGGAGTGGTTAAGGGGATGACTAGTTCAGTAGAGATTGTCGTACGACTTCCATATATGGACGGCTCTGATACACATATAGAAGGCTCTCATGTACACATATAAGGTTTATTAATTATGTATGCAATCACATGTACATATACGTGGTTATTAATATGCATCGTTCTATAAATACCCCCAAAAGGTCAGGTTCACCCAAATGATCTCATGGTTTAATGGTTAGGTTTAGGGTAAATAATAGGGTAAAGGCAATGCATAGTGCTGGGATCGAATCTTCATGATATTTCTCAAAATCCTTCATTTCTAGATAAAAATGATTTAGGCTCTTGCAAATTTTCAGTATTATCGTTACACGAGAACCTTCTATGTGTACATCAGAGCCGTACGTACATCCATATATGAAAGTCGTACGACAAACCCTTCTGGACTAGTTAGCCATCTTGTATCGGTGCAGGCATGCGTTGTCATATAAGTCACCTCCCTTTTACAGTCTGGATCCACTATTTACTATTTAGTATATTGTAAATGTATTAAACTTTTTAAAGAACTTTTTGGATGGTGATGATGGTGATGATTATGATGTTTATGAGTTTAAAAATAGCAAAAAAATGTAACCGGATACAACAGGTTGATCAACCCGCTACAGCCGAACCCGTTACAACCGGTTGATCTCCAACCTGCTAGAACGGGTTGAGAACTGCAAAAAGTACAAGTATTATACTTGGCCACCAACCGGATATTTTAAATTGAAAAAGGCGCGAATCTCCTGTGTAAGGTTTAACGCGCGCACGCATTTATAAGCTAGTAGATGACACTAAAGCTAAGTTTTAGTAATTAATAAAACCTTCAATGATCAATAAGAAATAATTGAAATATCTTGTTTTTCTCGAATTTCTCTATTTTAAATTGAAAACGCGCGGTCTCATGTGTAATGCGCGCATGTTTAAGCCACTAAATGATTTATACAACACAGAAAATTAAGTGTAGTCGCCGAGATAAGCTAATGTACACCTAGAAATAAAATAGAAGTTTATTGGTAAAAAGTCTTGTAAGTGTTTATAAATGCATGTGATCTTAGACAATTAGGCTGTATATACAAATAGCCGGCAACACGTTCTTATTTTTAACGCGATTTCCTAAATAACTTTTTTATCCATTAGAGACGCCGGCTAGTGCCAGTGCTACAAATAGACGTCTTTTAAATGTCAACTTTTAGACTATTTTGGAACATTCTTTAATCGTGAGATTGGTTTGATGATTACAGCAATAAACTTGACAAAACCCCGGAAATGGCGCGAAAAACTGAAGTGTGATTATGGTCTATTAATGGAAGGATATATTTCTTATCTACTATTTAGTCATTGTAAGCTAAAATTAGAATAAATGTAAAAAGCGAGGTACTATTTATGTGTGCTACACTTTATTTATATTTGCCCAACTACATGCATATATTAATTTAAAGAGTTCATTAAGGTGACTCCCTGCTATTTGAGAAATTTATGCTTTCAGTTTAGTTTGAAATCACACTTTTTAAATCAAAATTTAATGCCTATTTTAAATGTAGAAGAAAAAGATCCCACGTCAATTTCAAGTACTTGGAAGACTTTGCGAGAAAACAAGCGAAGACAAACTTCGGTGTGGAGAAATGAGTTTTTTATAAGGAAAGCTGTAGTTCTTAGAAAGAAATCGGTAACTACTTCATGTATGCCTCGTTCTATTGTCCTGACTTAGTTTCTTTTAAAAAGAAACAAAGAAACAAAGCCAGGACAATAGAACGAGGAATACATGAAGTAGTTACCAAGAAATCAAACAAAATTCTACTTAGTTCAATTTACTAAGAAAAACGTAAGGGTTTTGATAAAATTTCTAACGTCGCCATGGAAACTCAGCAGTATTCGCGCGCAGGCGCTCGTGGGCGCGTATCGAAAGTTTAATAGTTGGCAGCTGGCTAGAAAAGCTGGTTGTTGGAGATATATAAAAAAATTAATTAGCACTGAACACAATTTTAAAACTGTTAAAATGTCCTTTTATGTAAAATTATAAATACATTAGCCTAAGTTAGCTTATCGTAGTGACTAAGATCACCTCTGTAGTGGTACTCTGCCGTACATTGCTGATTTAAAAACCTGAGGCCTAGTTCAAACGTCGAACTTTTCATGTGCAAAATGCATTACAAACAATAGATAATTAGGCGGCTTCCTTTGATCTAATTAGGTTCGGCACATGAAATGTTCGACGTTTGAACTGGGCCTCAGTCTTTGTAAAAGGAACCGACTAGATCAGATATATAACTTAAATAATTTATATCACTTTCAAGCTGTCGTCTAATATCAGATTTGGTTAAATAGGATATACACAACTGATGGCCTCAAATTAACTGACAGCTTTCAACATTGTTTTTTTTCTTCTTCCTCTTTTTTTCTTGACATAAAGAGCTACTTTGATTATAGTACAGCTATCAGCCATTTTATGTCCAAGGCATTTTATTGACTCGTTAGCCTCGCTTAAATGATCCACTTAAAACAAAGGACCGCAGGCTCAGCCGTACTAAAAGCTAGAGTGCCTTTTCTTGCGACGTCATGGCCACCATGTTGGTCTACCCCAAACAAAGCCTTACTCATTAGCTTCTCTTGTTACACGAGGTACACCAACATGGCCGCCATTTAATTTTGCAGCCGGGGACAGAGTTGTGTACCACCTATGATCCACCTCACCCCTCCCCCCTCCGGATGTCCTACTTGGTTAGTAAAGATAATATATCGTGGTGCTTCAAATCATGCGCATGCCTGCACTTTCCAATATGTCAAGTATCAGGTTAAGAGGGGTTTTTAAATTATATCGTTATGATTTAGTGTAAGTTGAACTAGCCGTGCTTAAGTGTGACAAAATATTACAGTACCAATTGCAACCATTTGTATTTATCACAACGGCATTTATTAACAAAAACAAACAAACAAAAAAACGAAAAAAAATGTTTTGATATTTTAACTGAGTCTATTTTTGAAGGCTAACATTGATTTTCTGCTATTATTATTTAACGCTAAGAGACAAAGCCTAAATACACTTTTATATTCTTCATTAGTTTTTAATTTAACCATTAACTATAAAAACAGTAACTCCTCTCAAAAAAAAAAGTGAACGTAGCTCTACTTTATTTTGGCGAAAAAAGCTAAATGGAATTAAAGATTATTTATTGATGCATATTTTAAAAAGATGTGATGGATAAAGTGAATCAGTGACGTTGGTTTGGTGGTAGAAATCAAATCACTGCAAATATTTAAAATCGAATATGAGCCGTGGGGAGTTTTCTTATATGGGAAAGAAAACATTGAAATTGCCTTTGTTAGAATCTAAATATTATTGAAAATATAGCAGAAATTACGAACGTTAAAAAGAGGAAAACGAAAACTCCATTTTAATGGTACTAAATCGGTAAAACATCTTTAATTGGAGTAAAAACCGTATGCAGATTTTTTACTCCTTAAAGATATCGATGTGGTCTTTCGACAAACAAAATACAATAACGATGGCGCATGATATACTTCGTTGCCCAGCAACCAAATAAAAATGACTGAAAACAATAAACATGGCTGACATTGACCCAAGTCATTAGTCAGGTTACTATGCATGTGATTGGTCGGTTTGACTTATATTTCATAGCCTCGTTCTGGTGCCCAGGAAACCTGCAACGGTTATCACGTGACTTCGAATATGTAAATTTCATTCTGGGTACTGACGTCATATATTTTTCTTATTTAGTTTAGTTCATGGCCTTTAGGATTTAGCTGTAGTTATCTTATCACTAGCTTCCTACAGTTTAAAGATAGGTTTTTGGAAAATGCACAGTCAAAAATCATAGAATTTTTGGATGACAAAGCTAGTTTGTAAATGAACCCGCTTCGTCGGTTCTCTAAGGTATACAAACAAAATACTCGTAGCAAGAAAACAAGCCGGGCAATACATCACTTTATTTGAGGACAACCCGGTAATATTGTAGATAACTTAAATCATCCAGTTATCCTGGGGTTTATTGGTGTTCTAATGGTTTGATTTTGGTCTTTAATCATCATTGGCTTCCTAATAGAAAAGCCAAACAGCTAAGCGCCATACCAACATTCGTTAGTTCAAAAAAAAAAAAAAAAAAAAAAAAAATTAGGGAAACGACAGATTCAAGTTGAGGAAAGAAAATATCAGGGTGATGCGCGAAGTTTGCTTAATCGATAGAGAAAAATGTTTTAAGGTTTAAAGGATTTTATTTGAAGCTTTTTCTTTTCTCTTCAGCAAATACGGCGGTTAACATTTTAGGTTAATATGGTTACTTGTTAATTAAACTTGTTCGTAAATATTATCAGTTATGTCACCATTTATCATCATCATCACCAGCAATTATCATATGCACCCCCCGACATAGTCTGGGTAGCGGGACAAAGTAGAGGGGATCCCCCTCCCCCGCTCCGAAACGCGCCGCTACGCAGGCTAACCTGAAAAACTATGATTGTTATTATTACTATTAACAGCAAAATCTCTTTCTCTCTCTTTCTCTTTTTCCCTCCATCATTACATCACCATACTCTTGATATCATTACATGTAACATTATTATTATTATTATTATTATTATTATTATTATTATTATTATTATTATTATTATTATTATTATTAGATATTTTGCAATAATTCTGTTTATCTTTTTAACACTAAACCATTAAGATTATTATATTTAGCTTCTTATAAGCCGAATACATCAAACATTGAGAAAATCAAAGCTGAACTTTAAAGAGGGATCAATAAAGAAAAGTAAGACAAGTTATTAAGATAAGAAATATAAAACAAGCCATTGTATGTTTAGTGAATTGTCTTTATTCTTTTTACTGGTTGACAATGATAACCTTATTTGTACAGTTTATCTATTTATACAACTGATTCTTTCTAACGCGTACTGCATAAGTATATAGCCTAATGCCATTGACAAGAAGCAAGACAACTTTACTTTAAGATTTAGTCTTCAGTATTCAATTGTTTGATCTCGTTATAAACTCATTACTCTTAATTATCTTAAAATATCTTAAATCTTACAACACCCCCAATCGATACAAAATATATTTAATGAAATTAAAAAGTTATATTTATTATTATCTTCAAACACTGTGATATAATCTAATTTAGAAGGCTATTAAATCAATAAAACTAATCATTCTATAAAACCTTCAATTTATATTATATTTAATATAATTTATTTTATGAAATAAGCTTTTCTCAATGGAATGTCAATGTCAAAAACATTGATATTATTTATAATTTAGTTTACACATAAGTGTAAATTTAATCTGCAAATTCACTTCGTCGGTAAAGAAACATTGATTCTATCTTTCTGTGTTATCAATATCGGTGTAGCTTCGTCAATGGGATCATATCTAAGGGATTTTTACGTTCGTTTGGACAAAACTACTTCTTATGACGTTAGTTGTGGTTAGACAGTGAGGTTTCGCTGACATTCAAATCAATGAGTTTTGAATATATTTCAGTACAATCTCATTTCACTTTCGCATCGCGTATGATAATAATTCAGCATCAAAAAAAAAAAAAGAACTTTCTTAAATTAGCCTTTCCTTGTTTACTCGCTATTGTTTTTATATTAAAGATTCTTTTTCTATCTTTTACGACAACTAGACAGTACGGATCCAAAAAAGGAAAATTTTGAGCCAACAAAACGAAGCCACAGACAGATATATTATAAACAAAAAGATAACATTTTAGTTATTAGTAAAGTTGACATAAAAAACACGGATTCTATTTTTAAAACAATACAAAATTAAACGGAATCTAAAAAGAAGTTTAAAAATCATTACATAAGCTCTGATTTAAGGCTGTTTTGCACATTTTGAATTATGGCTACTTTTTATTCGTTTCTACCCGCAATCGAGAAACGGAAACGTTAAATTTTCGCGCGCTTTTTTCGCACACGCGTTACCGCTTGGCCCGCTCGAACTGGTATATATATTTGACTTTGATCCCGTTTCTCGACTGATATGTTAAAGAAAAACCAAAACACAAGTACGTGATGTTTGTTTGATGAAGCTCGTGTTGTTAAAAACAAGCAATAGTATGCCAATCATTAAAAGGCTATAACTGGCTGATTTACACATAAACAATTGAATGTGCTGCCATTGGTTGATTTTATGCAGTGAATGATTACCATTGGCTGAATTCCACATAAGCTAATTTACACGTCATTTCATGTCTACTACGATTGGCTAATTTATGCATCCGCAAGTGTATGCCATTGGCTAATTTTTTGTTCCTTTTGCTGTATCATGTCATTCCATTGACGAATTTCTTCCTGACCGCTATAATTCTTTCCAAGAGCGAACCATCCAATCATTTCCTTTTTCTTTCTGGCCTTAGAAATGGCTATTACGGAGAACATCAGAGTCATTTCAGGCAAATCGTTCTCTGAAATCTCATAGACAAAGCTCTCGTTATATTCAGGGTCAGCCATGCTTTTTCTAATCGTTGTTTTACTTTTAGCGACTTGCTTTCCTGATGGTGAAACTAGCGTCACTTTGACGTATGTATCTGTTAGTGAAATGTCAAAAGAAACATTAACGTTCCTGTGTTGTGTAGTTTGAAGAAATTAAAGCCTTAAAAGCTTAGCAGAAAAGAAGAAACAGACATGTTGATTAGTAGGAAAACCAGATTGGTTCGGTTAGCAGATGTCATTTAGCATGCAGTCAGCGCAAACACGGAAAAGATTAAGGTATCTAACATGAACTAGTTTAAGGAGAAAGAAAAGAGTGAGACAGTTAGTAAATGGCTAATTACAAATTGACAGAGGTTAAGAGTTGGTCATTAAGAGAGTTTTTAACATGGAAAGCCTCTACTTCTTGAACTCAAAAGGTCGTGTTTGACAGTTTGGATAAGAATATAATTTACAAGGTGAAGAACTTAAAAGGAATCGACCGGCTTTCTAACAAAACAAGTTCAATCACTTCAAGTTAAGAAACGGCAAAATACGATAGAAACCTGTCACGTGATCTACAGCAAACACGAACTACAGCAACGATTAACACAATACTCGCACCTATCACGTAAACCACGGGAACACGATACACGCATTTTTCACGTTAACCGCAGCAACAAGATACACGCATCTATTACGTAAACGGCAGCAACACGATGCATGCATTCTTCACGTAAACCGCAATAACACGATACGTATACATGCATTTATCCCACACCATAGAAAATGCAGCCTATCAGCCAATCAGAATGCAGAAAAGCTGTTGTATGTTCATCATTATTCCACTCTTCCTTCCCAACATGCACTGCACTCTTAGTTTCTCGATGAATCTTTACAATTGTATTTTCTATGGTGTGGGATAAAATAGTTATACAATGGTTTTGAGTGACACACCATGGAATATCTAACTGCTCATTGGTATTTTCTTTGTATACACACTTGCCTAAAGGCTCGTGTCCACACAATAGAAAATACAATTGACACATGGGATATTCCACGGTATTCCACTCAAAACCATTGTGTAAATAGTATGTATCACGCGCTTGAATTGATTTAACACAACACAAAGCTTATATCACGTAAAGTACAGCATCACGCTTATTCCCGAATGCAACACGGTACGTTCATACGTCGTGACTGACACACATCTATCACGTGACTTAGAGCCCACTTAAGACACAACCACGTGATGAGTTGGTAATTTACTACAGACGTTGGACACGTGACGTATAACTAAACATATCTCAGAAAAGGAAACAGACGACGAAAAGGAAAAGGAAGCAAAGCAGGTAGAGAAAGCCTACTAATGAACGGGGGCGAAGGGACGGTCTCTCAAAGAAAACTTCAATTAACAAAAAAAGTTGTCCAATTTTTTGGCTTATTAACACTGACAAGCAGCTGGCCAACATAAAAGCCTACTTTGACACTCTGCTGATCAAAGAATTGGTGGTTACGCGTTGGTGTGTCTGGTTTGACCCGTGGTTTACCTCCACTGACACTTTAGATTTGACTTGATTTCAAAACACAAAAATACTGCTTTATGGTAAACAACTTTTCTCATTTGTTTTTAAAAGCACGATAATGAGTATTGAAACTCGAAGCACTGAGCGGCATTGAATAAAAAAGAGCCTTGGGCTTAGAATCAATCGAATCAGCCCACGCCACCCACTACTGGATAGGTGCATCACACGGCTAACGAACAATATCAAAGAAATGTCAAGAAAGAAAAGGCGGGTTAATACATATTAATTGACACAAAACGAGAAAGAACCAACACCAGTTTGCTCACCTTAAGAACACAGAGTTGAAGCAGTCGATAGCACTCAGTCACACTGATCAGTTTGCGCAGCTCTATGTCACAATGTTTGTTCTTTCTTTGCCTCAGGGACGTTTTTCTTGCATATTTTCCAAAAACCCAATACCAAATTAGATTTAATTTATATTGTTGCAAAATGGAAAAAAACAGGTAGAAAATTTATTGCCTCAAAAAACCATTTTCTTTTGTAATTGTAATTTATTTTCTGTCGAACATCAAGTGAGTGATTGCTCACTTCTCCCTCCCGAGCCAGAGCCACATGTCTACAGCAGTCGACACCAGATCGAATTGGAATTTAGCATGTTGTTACTTATGAATAGAAGGGAGGAAAACTGGAGAAGCCGGCGAAAAACCTTCGTAGGAAGGGAGAGAACCAACCAACAACTCTACTCACATACACTGGTGAGAGGCGAGTGCTCTCACCGCTGTACCATCCGTGCTTCCAATGCTTCTAATAGATCGGAGTAGCTGAATTTTTAATAATTTAAAAAAACATATTTTTATCATCCTGTTTCTTTATTGATCCCTTGGAAATTTAATATTTTTGATAACTTATATTTAAGGTTTATCTTTTCACTAAAGTTGTAAGTGGTAGCCAAGAAAAAAAAAAAAAAAAAAAAAAAAAAAAAAAAAAAACCGGCAAGCATAATCACATGCATAGTAACACCCAGCGAGCTATTCATATGTTTTCCATATTTGTGAGATCAGTTGTTTTTTTTTTTTGTTGTATTACTTTTAAGTTTAACTCTATTTAAGTTGGTCAACCAACCAAAGTTTAGTCAATGTACACTTGAGCAAGCACAGGGTAAGCTTTAGGCAGTTTAGACTCAGTTTCAAGGCGTTAGTAATAACCGTTTACAACATTAAAGGATGGATGTTTAAAATATTAAGTTATATTTTAGTTCCAATCAAGTATATTTTATATTGCATTGGGTAATACCTTAATTGAAATCATTAATTACAGTATTTGGATGAACATTCCTGCATGTGAGACCAGCGTATACACATTTTGACGCATGTGCAGTAACCGTTTCTCCTTGGTATGCATATCCCGGCATAACATTCCAACAGCTATATCACAGACAATTAGAATAAATATCATGCTAGAGGATCCACATTCTCTAGAGTATCTAGCATTATCTGTAATATACCATGGTATATATAATGATAGGTGATCCATGTTGACGGCATGTTCATCTAGAAGTTTCTCATGTCTTGTGTACCTTTAAAAAACAATTCCCCACCCCATCCTCCTACAGTCTTACCTGGTGCTCTCTGCATAGAGAGGTTGCGTAGATTACTGGCCTTGAGAACTTCTACAGTTAGTCGGCCGGTTAGGGACTGGTAACAAAGAGAGACGAGCAGCTCTGGAGCTCCACTTTGTGCCATTGCTAAAGACGATGATGAACCAAAGCTACGTACACTTCCGGTGTCAGATAAATCGTACATGGAATCTGAACTCTGCAAAATAACAATAGTTTACATCGAGTTGAAGTGAAACTTTCTCACGACGACGCAGTTGCTTTTGGATAAACGTTTGCTACTGATAACTAGTTTACTCGCTAATGTATTTTTCCTTTAGGGAGTGGTTTTCATTAACCCGTGAAACAAAACCTAATAATTAGAGTGCAATAGTCAAATAGAAACAAAGGAAAACAAAGGAATTAGAGTCTAATAATGTGTATTAGTATAATATGTATTTCACGCGTTAATGAAAACCACTCTAGACGGTCTAAGTGTTATTAATACGATTTGGTCGAGCCTCCCGCCTTCGCAGACGACAATCCCAAGCCTTTTTCGCAGGTTTTATTCAACCTAACACGCTACCGGCGCTGAAGTGAGCAAACCCAGATAAAGCAAATACACTACACTATGTAGGTTACGTTCAAGTCTCAAATGGACCACTCTCTTATATAAAGCCCGACTTACACGCTACATCTTTTCCCTACAACTCTCTCAAGTAATCTGCTGGCGCCATGACTTACAATTGTTTTAAGGATTTAAGACATGACTGTTTTAAAATGCTACAACTTCTTTTTGTCGTATGCAACAATAGTTTTAAGTTTTCTTAAGGAAAATTTGCTGCGCTCCTAACATACTCCCTTAAAAGCTGACGTGATAATGGCCGTCACCGACTGTTTATTGGCCAGTAACGCGTGCCATCAGTAAATGGCGGGAATATATCACGTGTCTCATTATTTCGAGGTTACCAACCAACTGACATTTTGAGAAATGTTTGTTGAATGTGTTAGGAAGGCAATGGCAATAACTAATCGAGATAAATGAATCATAGTTAAAACAACCAATTATAGTTCAAACTAAAAAGATCTTACCATGATCATAAATTAAAGTGAATAATGTAAAACTGTAACTGCTTTTTGTGTGTTATCTATCAGTTGGTACCCTTCATCTCAGAAAAATTCCACACGACACCGGAAGTGACGTCAAATGTTATTGGTAACAAGAACTTTACAAAACAAAATCG
>JANTNT010231708.1:0-14707 GCA_024752375.1 Entacmaea quadricolor
GCTTGTCAATCCTAAAACAATCTATCGTTTGCTATGTACTTTCCCCGTCAAACCATAAAGAAGTTACCAAAATCTCCATTTATTAGTCAAATAATGGCTACCTCAACAATTCATAAATGGTGGGTATGAAGTTAAAAAACGAAATTTGTGAAAAATCCTGACAATAATGTTTAATTTTTTTCCTGTCATTTAGAAAGATTATAAAATTGCGAACTTAAAAATTTAATAAAAACAGGGGGTCACCGTACTACTTAAAGCACTATGACCAATAAAAGGCTGTAAATTACTAAAAATCGAGTGTTTTTGGCGGGTGGGGACTGGGTACTAGTGACTTAGCGACCATTCCTCTTCAATACGCAGTTTTTTTAAACATACGACATCGATAAAACACATTTTTATGATAAAACGTGATCCAACTTTTATCTAATATTTTTATTTTCTATGAAAATGCCGTGCGCGAGCAGGGTGCGCAGTAGCAAGGGTCCCGAACTACCTTAAGGGGTACAAAAAATAAATTTAATAGCCCAGTACAGTCTTGAAAAAATATTGTCATTGACTGACTCCACAACCATGTAACTAGTCTGAACATAAGTGTGGGTATCACTGAAGCAATAAATTTTTAGCTCAAGTTATAGAATATAATCATGGAGAATACATCTCGAATTAATGTGTGCCTTTGTGTTTTGTGAAAAGAAGTCATGACTCATTTTCAGTAACGATATCCCATGCTATGACAGTCTCAAGTCATTGAAATACTACCTTTTCCAATACTTCAGGCATCAGCAGATATTGCATGTGACAGTTGTTGGGAAAATTTATATTGTGTAAATCGGCTTTTAAAGTACTAATTTTTTCTGGTTCCTCTAATTATTTCAAATGACATCTTTCCAGTCTTGTGCAGCACTTTTATCATCTGGAAGGAACTGTTCATTTGTTCATTCATCCACCCATTTTTCTGTTCATTTGATTGTTCATTATTCTAATTGTGAATATCTGGGTTTTTACAGGAAACTAGCTGGTGTATACCAAGGCCTTATCATTTCAAACCACCAGGGTTTTATCATTTAGTGACTTTTGTTTATCCTGAAATAACTAGTGAAGGCACTCCAACAGATGACAAATATCTAGGTGAGAATGTGTCATTAATTAGTCAGTTTTTAAAGCAAAGAAACAAAGAACACAATTTCTGGACCTTATCATGTGAAAAACTCATTGCTCAGTCAGAAGTTGGCATGGATTCCTCCAGTCATACAAAGCAAAATGGAACATTCAAATGGCTTCTTTGTGAGCCAATCACAAGATGAGTACAGCTGTTCTTATCCAATCACATTGCTTTAATGTGCCAGTGTATCACAGTACAGCATGGTATGGCAAAGCACAGTACAACATAGTATGACAATTTTACAATGGTTGACCAACAAATCTCCACAAAATCAAATGAAAATGTGGCATCATTCATGATGCAGTCACGGCACAGCATGTTCACAACATGTTTTACGCAGACATACGAAATCTGCTCTAATAGCTGTAGAATAAAAGGAGTAATTGGTAGGGTGAAGGTGTGTTACATTTGGGTATCAAGGAGTGTAACTGGTATGAAAGTAGTGTAGTTGTGGCATAATGTTATTGTGACAGCCATATATTTTGGTTGTATTATTAATATTCTTTGTTTTTGTCAAAGAGTCCTACAGAACTGAACTTCACAAGAAGTTCCTACTTCCATTAAACAGGCCTTTACTAAGAGTTTGTAATTCTTATATCTTTGACAAGGACAGAAAGACAGGTATGGTTGCAAAACATTCAATATATGATGTTTGCTCTGACTGGTTAATTAATAGGTTGTATTCACAATAGCTGGGCCATATTGGTTTTCTTTTTGTTCTGTATTTTTATCACGTGTTTTCTGAGGGGGCAGACTTAAAATCAGGAGATTGTAAACCTTTCTCAGTGTACTTTTGAAGTTTTTCAATTTTTTTAATAAATGAACTACTTAAGTTTGAGCTATTTTCAGTACTGTTTTAGAAAATAATAATAATAATAATAATAATAATAATAATAATAATAATAATAATAATAATAATAATAATAAAGAATTTAACAAGCGATGAACAAACATAACTTAACAAGAATATGGTGCCCTTCAGTTACTATACTCACAAAAATATAAATTATATCTAATTAACACCAGCCAATTTTCCAAAAATCGTCTTTCTTCCAGGTTTCCCCCCACTGGAAGACCATATGGCTAATTTGCATTACAATATGAAAACTATCATGGCAAATATTGTGAATATTACCTATTACAGCATGAGTGTCTATATCAGAAGAGAGAGAGAGAGACATTCTGTGAGCATTAGCACATTGTATTGCATAAATCATTTTATCAATGCGCCTTGTTTCCATCTTAAAGTTTTGGTAGTTCAAAATAAGAAAAAAAATTTTTTTCTTCTCAAAATTAGATAAGGCTTACTCTCCTTTCCATAGGGAGACAAGAAGCTCAACTTGGGACAGCAAACACCAATCTTGTATTTCACCTGCTATTTCTCTGACAACCTTTATCAAAAATGTTGTATATAAGAAATTAAATGAGCCATTCTTTTTTTTTTTTTTTTTTTCACCCTCCCTCCTGGGTTGAGGACCTAAGGAAATCCTGGGGGAGTAAGGATTGAAATTAAATGGAAATCCTAGAGGTATAAGGTAAAAAGTCACTGGTAATCCTGGGGGTCAGGGAGATGAAAATGGAAATTCTTGCGGTAAGATCAAAACAAACAATAGCTGGCTTGTCCAATACTCCGACAAATTTATGCATAGCATTGTACTTCATTCTATTGTATTGCATCGTTCTCATTTGTATTGTATTGTTAATCTATTGTTTTGACGATATAATACAATACAATGCTATGCATAAATTTGTTAGAGTATTGGACAACCCTCAACAATAAAAACGTGAAAATCCTGGGGGGTCGTTCCAAAATTGTCCAGGGGGGTAAAGAGTCGAGTGGAAATCTTGGGGGTCCAAAAAAATCGACATCCTCAACCCTGGGAGTACAAAAATTAAATGGAATGGCCCAATTTTAACCACTTGTCAGGATATAATTAGAAAAAATATAAATGCATATTGTAAGCAAATTACAGAAGTATATAATTTTATAATATTGATACCTTTCCTCATCATGTAGAGCCGTATCTTATTAACCCTCACAGTGGAATATCTAGATCTGGAGGTAAGGATTATTAAGCAATATGCTCGTCCAAAATAAGGGTCAAGATTTTTTGAATACTTCCCTATTTTTTATTTGCACATTAAGATTGCACAACAAGTCTCTAAACCCCATAGTTACTGTTGCTATGTCCCATATTGCAAAAATATTAAGCAGGAAGGTCCAGAATCAAAGCCCCGTCCAAACGAGAAAACGTCAACGCAAGTTTGGACTTGCGTCTCTTGCATGCGTCTCGTTTGAATGCCAACTTGCGCTGACTTTAGATAACTTTGAACTTGCTCAAATTTCTTCGCAAGTGAGTCGACTTGCGTCTCGTTTGAACGGTACGAACGTAAGTTAGCGCAGGTTCAACTTGGGCTGACTTCATTCTCGTTTGAACTAGGCTTAAGAATAGGATTTCAAAAAATTGTGTATCTTTTCTTTGTCTTTTTAGTATTCTAATGAAATATGAGAACCACTGACAAAACCTTTATGAACAAAGGCAGATCATTTTGTTTGTGGAAACTGCTATTGTTTGAGTCGTAACTATGAATGCGTTGGAAGGCCATGTCACACGAAGCAATTTTTCTCACAACTTGCAAGGCAACGACGACGAATAAAAACCTTGCAAGTTGTGCTTGACATGCATGTCACACAGCAACTTTTATCACAACGATGGCGAAAAGTAGACTGCTGTTCTACTTTTCTTGCAACTCGCAACAGTTTTTGTTGCGTTACGAGTTGCAAAGAGGGAATATTACACAGGCAATTTCTACTGCAACTTGTCTCGCAATGGCGTTGCTTTGTACCACGTGTAAACATGACCTAAACTCTGCTTTTATTCATTTCAATAACTGGTCATTACCATTATATGTGTATTTGAATGATAAAATAATCGTATTAATTGGATTGTTTTGTATTTTGATAGTGTCAGGCGGTACATTAAGTCTAGTGGACGGACACTATTCTTATCACCATTATATGCAGGATAGCTTCAATGATGACGTAAGAGTATTTCTATGAGAAACAAGGGCATATACTTCATATGTAGGACTACGTATAACTTATCAAGTGTATGCCTATCAAAACCTGCATTCTTTTGAAACCTTGGCTTTGGTAGGTATATACTCCATATGGTTTTATGTATCCTACCTTGAAGTACTTACCAAAACAACGATACCTGAATGATAGGGCCCCATTTAAACCAGCTTGCTGAACTGGGCTCACCTGGATCAATATCGCTTTAAAATAAATATAAAATAGAAAGAGAGCGATAACGATGATAAAAACACCTACTACATGTACATTGTACTGTATTTAAATGTTCGAAGTCCTTTGCACAATCACCCCTTCTCCTCCGTGCTCTGAGCGTACTCCCCAAAGGACATTGCGAGTTCAACTTGTGGCAAGTCTGTCCCTTCAGTCTGCGAGATTTGAGTTGATTTGAAACGGAAAGTAGAACACCAAGCTAGACAACTTTATTATTAATAATGGCTTTATCCTTCCTTTCCACTCTGGACGTTTCCTGTGGTAAAATTGCGTAATTCATTAGGAAAAACTGAAAATCGACAGTTGAGTAGGAATCGTTTGGTACCATGAAGAAAATCGACGGATTTTCTAACATACTGGACCGAGCCAGGCAATTCTTATGATGCATTCAAAAAAGCAAGAGTAAAAAGCTCCAAAATCGCAGCTCAACCAGAAGGTCATTCTAAATTAAGCTGAATTGTCTTTGAACGATTTAAAAAAAAAAGGTTAACGATTTCTTTTACAGAAATGGGGATGTGCGTATCGCTCTCTTCAAACCATTTGTTCCTGGTTTAGACATCAAGGCTATACCAGCAAACCAGCTCCAAGCCACAGGGAAATCCAACAAGCACTTGTTGATATCGGCGATAAGAAGGCAAACTTTGTTGGTTCCAAACAATGGATTGGTTCTTTTGAAGTGAGCATGTGTTTGGAGCATTTGTTGGGTGTTACTTCGAAGATCATGTTTGTTAATTCTGGTGCAGAGCTGGCTAATAAAGGCAGAGAACTGTTGCATCATTTTGACACCCAAGGAACGCCGATAATGATCGGTAAAATTTGATAATGAAATCTTTTTGTGCTTTAAACTTTCCATAAAATCTTTAAAATCTGGTATTCACTTACATCTACTGTCATTCCATTCCATTCCATTCCATTCCCTTCCCTTCCCTTCCTTCCTTCCTTCCTTCCTTCCTTCCTTAGAGGATGCGCAGTTTTCATATAGTAGGAAACGCACGGTACCATGACTCTTAAATGGCTTCCGTATTCTGTTTACTCGCTTTCTGATTGGTTCACAGAGGAAGCCATTTAAGAGTCAAGGTATACCGTACGTTTTCAACTCCTCTATCTTGTTCACTTGACAAATTGAAGTAGTCCATTTTTATGGCCTGGACTCTTACAGAACACAGAATGGTGTCAGCAAGTGATCAAAAATCAAGTGGAAATACGAGTGCAGCGAACAAATCGACCATAGTCAGGAACAGCGCGCGAGAAGTTTACATGATTTGGTAAAAAAATGTTTACCGGTAATGTTTTAAAATTTATTTACAGGTGGTGGAGTACTTGCACACACGATAATCGGAGTAGACTTTGATCAACAGTCCGGAGATATCAGGTAGTCATCTCCATAGCAACGGTTATTTTCTATTTTCAGAAAAATTAAATCTATCTTTATTGTCTATTTTCAGGTTTCTAATTCTTGATCCACATTACACCGGAAGTGAAGACCTCAAAACCATACTTGATAAGGTTGGTTCAAGTATTTGAAATTCTACTACTATTATATATCGTATCAAATAAAAAGCCAGCAAAAATTACTGATTAGCAAAGATTTTTAAACCATTTCAATAAGTTAGTTGAATTTTGAGGGGTTTTTTTTAACAGGGATGGTGTGGTTGGAAGGGACCGAACTTCTGGAATCAACAAGCGCATTACAATATGTGTATGCCACAAAGACCAGACATGATTTAAGGAATTCTTTCCTCAAATTATCACGTGCAGTTTCCTTTGTTGACCTACACCTTCCACAGACAACAGACAGCTCTGTCTTTGAGACAGGCAAGGATCAGGGAACTGGAAAAGAAAATGGAAGGGAGTAATGCGCATGATCTAAGATTTGATCGCCGTGTCGTTGAAAGTAGACAAGAAACTGAGACATCTTCCAAGTCCCCGAAATTACAGAAAACCATTAGAATTCGCGATCAATCAATTGTTAGCGTTTCCCCACGTATTTTAGTAATCGAACAGTCAAGCGCCCTGTGTAAAAATCCTAGCGATTTTCGCAACCTAACTCTCCGGCTCCTTTTTTCGCTTCTGAAGTATCTACTTATCAGATAAATAAAATCATTTTCACTAATTCGGGTTATTAACCGGGAAATAACCAAAGACTCCTACAGAGGATGTAGCGGTTCGAGCGACGTTTGCCTGGCGATTGGCGTATATATTTCCGTTTCCACCAAAGTGATGTTACGGCGCGGAACGATTTTCCGCGCAACAATGTTACGTGGAAAGTTGTTCTCGTGTAAAGGTGTGGAAACACGCTGCAAGCAATTGATGAATTGCAGCGTGTGTACCCCTGCAATTGTTGCGTGAATCGAGTTCTACTTATGCAACATTGCGCACAACAATTGCTTCTTGTTGTCGTTCTCGCAACTTTGCTGACACTTCTTGTTGCCGTTCACGCAATATTGCTAGCAATATTGCGTGAAATGCTGCAGCGTGTGTCATCCTACTTAAATTTTGTTGCCAGCAATCGTCGTTACAAATCGTCCCTTGTTGTGCTCGGCTTCGTTGCAGCAAGCGACGTCGCAGAAATGGTTGGCGTCGTGTTACTGATTCCAAAAACTCCAGTATCATTGAATATTAAAATAATAAATTATAATTAATAAATACATATAAACTATTTATTAAATCAAAATGAATATAAATCAGTAGAAGGAAAACTAATTTTATCATTGTAAACAATAATGGGCATCAGAATAGTGTCCAAGATTAAAAGTGCCACTCGCTCTATTTTCAAAATTATTTCATATGTGAAGCTAGTAAAAAATAAACAGGAGTTACTTCACATTTAACTGAGAAAAGGATGGATTTATCATTCCCATTTTTCGCTGCTAGCTTCATTTTCAAAATGATTCTGACGCTATCTGCTAAACTAACTATATACAGTTTTACGATGCCATGTTTTTTAGGGTCTCTTAAAAAATGCAATAAATATATAACTTTTATTTTCTTTCGTCTTGTCTTTTTTTTATTATCCTATCTATTGTTCTTCTAATCTAAAATTTGAATTTAAAGCATTTGTTAAAAAGCATCATTTAAATTTCTATTTACAAATGACACCAGTGCGAATTGTTCATCTTGGTAGTTGCAAATCAAACGGCCTGCCATATACCACGTTTAAAAATAGCGCAGCTTATTTGTACCTATGATTATTATCTGACATGATGTTTGGTCTAGTTTGACTTGATCTATCTTGACCTCACCTTTGGTATAGTCTTAACTGGTCTGTCTAACATGACCTATGGTCTGATCTGTCTTGGTCTATATTGACCTGACCTTTGGTCTAGTCTTAACAGGTCTGTCGGACATGACCGGGTTTGGTCTGACCTGACCTGGTCTGTTCTGACATGACATTTGGTCTGGTCTGTCTTGGTCTGTCCTGAAATGAACTTTGGTCTAGTCTTACCTTAATCTGTCTGACATGACCTTTGACATGACCTTTGGTCTGGTTTGACCTTTGGCTTATTACTCATTGTCAATAGAGGCCTGTTATTACTAAATATTCTACTTGTTAAAATCGTTCGCTTATGTTATTCTAATCTGTAATATAATAACTTTAGAGAGGCGTCGTATTTTGTATTAGACGCTCAAACCACGAAGGACCGTCTTGTCCTCTACGAGAATCTGCCCTTTTGTCTTCCGGTCGGCGCTACATGAATATTGTTTTGCTTTGATACATAAGGAGCTGTAGCCTAGAGTCTTGCTTTCTGCAAGAAAATCATACATAACATCATCTATTAATACATAATCAAATAATCTATAATTACTAATAAAATTAATTTAACCTGTCGTCATGGCAACTCAACAAAAATGCCTGATAGCGACCTTGTTTGGATTAAATGTCTGCATGCCGTTATAATTACTGGCTTATCTTAAAGACTTCTATTTCTGATATACTATTATGAGATTTGAATATGATCTGGTATGACTTCTAAGACTACTTGAGCTGCACGCTTCGTAACCCAGGGTAAAACTGATATTAGATGGCGCGACTGTTCATTAATCCACAGTGTTTTGCACACAGATTCACAAATCTCTCATAGATATTGACTGACCAATTCGTATAATTGTATTAGACAAGGGCATAACTTCATTTGAGTGGTTAAATGCCGCGCTCATTTAATGTTTTTGTCAGTGTCGATGTTTTAAGCACAAAGAATTTGGGGTAAATATACAAGTCGCTGCATTTCCCACTATCGATATTAGAAAAAGGTTTAGAAGAAATAAAGTAAAATATATTAAAACATATTGATAATCCATCAAGTCTAATCGCGTTTTCCAGTCAAAAAGAAAAAAAAAAGTTAAGCTGTAATTACCCAGTGGTAAAACAAAAACGAAAGGAATGCAATTAATTGAGCCACGTTTCCTATGACGTTATACTTAATGCTATAATTAAAATTACAGTTGCGTCGAATTGATTTGGAATTAATCGCATTTCTTTATTTGGGAATCAGCAAAAGGAGACTGGATGCTATTTTTGTTGACCTTGTAACCCCGTTCAACCCACCGACAGCTAAAAATAAATTTTAGGTTATTTCTATCCGGCTGAAAAAACATCCAAAGTTCGAAGCATTTAAAAAAATATATAAATTTTTGGTACAAGTTGCAATATTTTGAATTGAATATTTATTAATCAGAACGTGGTTTAAGATGAAGTATTTTAGATAGGCAAGCGGCGAAAAAATAAAGAAAAAAATTACTAACAAGGAAGATGGAAGATAAAACTGTTCAGTGCAATTCAGTTCTATTTTTTTTTACGAAACAGTGTCATTTCCGTACCTAATGGTTAACCTCAATAGGCATTTGCGACATGTAACATCTGTTATCTACTGTTCTCTTTTTAATCAGCCCTGAATGAATGAGATTCAGCATTTTAACGTCGTTTCTGATGAAGCGCGACTCCCCAGACTTCGCTTAGGTGGACGTCAATAACTTACAAAGTATTTAAGACAACTTACGCACGGAAATCAAATGATTGGCGTGGCCAAGAGCAATGTACAAAGTGGACCTCGAAGTCCTGCATAAAATGATGTAAAGGTCTGATTTACCTAACCAAAACTGTTCGAGGCAAATGAGTTTCTGTATAAACAAAACCAGGGCAACAGAATGGAAATTCAGGTACTTAAAACGATTGATTTCTCGTTAAATAAAGGAAATGAGCCTTCCTGATGTCAGACACATCATAAGACGAGCTGTAAAACCGATCGCAAAGAGCGTGGCTGAGAGGTTGGTAAACGCCTTTGTAGTCGAGACAAGAAATATTTGAAATTTCTGTTAAAGGTGCCTCAATTTGGAGGTCAAGAGACGAGATGAACTCACATTTAACTCAGGAAAATATGCAATAAAAGTGATGATTGAAAATCGGCATTTACCGTTGTTTCTTAAACTGAGTAAGTATGGCGGGGCTAGTGCGCTTTCACGTACAAATATCCAAAGTATATCGCTCAGGAGCATTTCCAATAGTTGAACACTGCGAAAAATTACTTCTAAATCTGGATTAGTTTATTTATAAGCATTAATCCTCAATTGTTTTCTTTTTCGACTAATCTTTTGGCACCCAATAAGTCGATTATGACTTGAAATGGTTGGGAACACCGAAGAAAATTTAATTAGTAGTTGAGTAACTCAATTATACGAAGAGTTGTACAATAAAGTTGTGTACACTTTAATCCTTATTTCGTAGACTAGACAAAATACATTGTTGTAAAGAGAAATTTGCACGGTTCAATACCATAGACTAAAGTAAACAAAAGATGTTACAATCAGCGATCTTTTAAAAGTATGCGTACAAAAATGTTTAGGGAATTAAATGATATAAAATGCAGTCAGTTAGGTATCATAATATGTGCATGTTCTTTCAACCATGTTTGGCGGAAGTCATTCTTTATATTAAATTACTATCTGTGGAATTGCTTAATCACGATAGACAACTGCGCTCAAACCACTTTAGTTTAGTAACACGATATTATTTATTTAGTCAGAACTCATTAACAAAAATAAATATTTTTCAAACTAACAAAAATAACACAATAAAAATGTTTTTAATGATAAACGAAGAATACTTACCGGTGTTGCAAATATCTAGTGTTTCGAATGTGTTCGTTAAGCGCTTACTCCTGCAGGTAGCATTAGATCGTATTCCCATGGCCAGAGAGATTTTCTTCTTTCCATTCCTTCTTGCTTCAAGATAGACATGCCTGAGGTTTGTCTTAGGTCCTCTACGATATCATACATGTCGGACAATGTTTTACCGTCGAAGTTAGCGAAAAGATTAACAGCTTCGTAGTCAGGCGGCTGCATGAAGTAGTGAAGTAGTTCCCCTTCTTTAAGGCATTTCTTTAGCAGGTCTAATAACCCCAGGAATCTTGAAGATATTTTTTCTGTACTCCATTCGTTTGGGTCTGGAAGGGCGTCTGATGCGTGGAAAAGGAGATGAATAAGATGAAAGGAAGAAAGGCTCTTTAAGTCATCTTCTTGGTCACGGATTTCTGTGAGGATCCTGAGAAGTTGGATACGACATCCTGACGTCCCAATGGCTCTCAACTTGTTTTTCTCCGCCACGTAAAATGATAACCTCCACATCAACTCTTTCAGATGGTGTGTTTTGCAAACAATGTGCGAAGATGAAGGACAGTTCTTCCGCGATGGATCCAGGCGAGATTCGGGATTCACGAACGCGGGCAACACGTCTATTGAAATGTCCCTATTGACAGTCAGTTTTATAACCGGTCCAGGTTCTATCTGAATACTGCTCAAACCCTTGGGTAGCTTGTCCCTGTGTTTATCCTTGATATGCATATTTAGCATAGTAACTGCCTTTTTGATGTATTTACGAAGCAAGGTGTTGACTTTCGCGGCTGAAATAAACCCGTTGGTTGTCTGACAGTCATCCCAAACTTTAATGCTGGTGGACGTCGGCTGGATCCGGACACCTCCAGTCTTGGGATCTCGTGCCATGTACAAAGCGGTGGTCGGTCCAAACGACAGCTGGACGAGCATGTCCATCTGAATAGGCTCCTCAGCTTGAAGGCCATCATAAGGTATACCATGAGACACTAAACTATTTGCACGGAATCGATTATCAACTGCTTCTATTTTTCGCAGGCACTTGTGAACAGCATTGTAGGCAATCTCTTCGCAAATTTCTTTGCGCTCTAGGCTGAGTCTCGCGCGATTCTCGTGGAAGTCATAAAGTTGAACTGCAATCGGGTCCAACTGAACTTGAGGTTTCTTGATAGTACTTCGTCGCCTGTCAGGAGTATCAGGAATCTCGAACCTCCACTTTGTTGCAGGTAGCGAATCGCTGCTAAAAGAATCCTCCGAAGCCCAAGACTCATTGTCAGAAGAGATTTCTGTCGTTCTGTAGTTTCCGTTTGAGTTCTCTGTTGCTTGGCCGTTCTCGTTTGAGTTTTCAGTTAAGTTTTGAGTTGTTGCCGGTTTATCAACAACCTCTGTAGAGTTGCTGTCGCCTGGGGAGAAATTTTCGAGGTTCAAATCGAAAATCCTGCCACTTCTATTCCCTGACATTGTACTATAGTAGAATCGATAAGCTGAATAATTTTGTTTTTCTTAGCAAATAGGGTCCCAAATCCGTAGAGCAAACGAACGCTCTGTCTAGAGTCTGCTGCAGAGAATGTTGATAGTTCAATCGTTGGAGAACTTTGTCACACTCTCTACTGACTGTAGCTGCTGTTGTCGTCTGCACTGAATGATATTGGACCGTCACGAAATTCCTGAAAAATTCCGGAAGTGAAATTGAACAGTCTAAGTTTGAGTGGAAGAAGAACGGACTGAGCAAGATAACAGAGATCAACAGACCAAAAGCACTTATAAAGATGTACTATTACAACATGGGTTTGTTCAATGACCCGTTAAATTTAATCAAACTCAAAATAGTTGAAATTAAGTTCAGTGTATACATTAAAAAAGCAATGGAATGCGGGCGGAGTTGTCTATAATAAAGCCATTCTAGTGCTTTTACCATAGCAACATTGGTTGACCTCCGAGGTTGATACTTAAATACACATTTTGACACTACTATAAAAGGACTCGTAATTCAATCATTATATTCTTGCAATAAATTTTCCAGCGCCGTCTACCAATTCGTTTATTTCTTTTTGAGTTCTAATATATATGAATTTGCTAATTTTTGATTTAAAATCTCAATATTGGCTTCCAATAAACTCGATAAAAGTTTAAGCTTCGAGATCCAAACAGGCAATATCCTGATTCGTTTAACAGATGCACTCAAAGCGCGACAGCTTTTCACATTCCTTCAAATGACGGCATAAATACCATGTACAATTAGCCATGCAAGACGTAAATAAGTTATGGTATATTTAGGGCCGGATGGAGGTTTGTTGTAGGTGTTGGCATATTTTGTTAAATATGGCACGAGTTTATTCCGAAAAGAAGAAAACATCATTGGAATGTTATAGTGTTTGCGTATGTTTCAAAACACTGTATCTGAGTGATGTCGTCAATGTGTACTTTCTGACCTGACTGGATATATTATGTTGACTTTGGACAATAATGTTTGTTCATCACTATTCCTAATACCTCGGGACCGATTTGAGCCCGTTTACACTACTAAATGGCTTCATTACCGCTCGCAGGTACCAGTTACGGAACAAAAAAAAATAGTAAACTGAAAATTGATTATTAACAGGTCTGAGAAACAGACTTTTAAATAATAATAATAATAACAACAACAACAACAACAACAACAACAACAACAACAATAATAATAATAATAATAATAATAATAATAAACAGGCCTAATAATGCAAACAAATGATGCGAAGTACCAGGTATTTTACTTGTACAGAGTATAAAGGTCTTGGGCTCCCTGTTGTTTTCCGTAAACAAACTTCTAAAAAATACGCAAAAAGGAAAATGTTTGATGAATCAAGAAATTGTGTTATTCCACAGCCTAACATAGATACCTTTATGGCGCTTATAACTTGTTTTCAATTAATCTCGTCTCCGATCCTTTCTAAACTGTCACTCACATTAAACCTATTTCGCCGGCCCCTCCCCCTCCCCCTTCAAATTCAAAAAATACGGTGACCATTTCCTCCACAGGAAGCCCAATCTCCAGAACGTTGAAAACTCAACAACGAGTGCATCGAAGAGAAAATCAGCTGGCGTGATATACATTTGAAGTTTGTAAAGTTGATAAAATTTAGAGTCAGCGTGGTTTTGCCAACTATATTGTATCAACTACATAAAACCGCTGATGAACGGATAAAATGACAGAATGACTTGTTTAGTAAAAGCGGCTGAGCACTCGTTAATGAAATCCTGATTTAGTTACAGGAGATTTTTCCTGCCTTCCGTATGCCCTTTACTTTATAGCCTAGCAGGTAATTTTATATAGAAAGTCCTACAAAGCTAGCGATTAATGAAAAAGAGTTTGAAAAACTGTTGACTTACATGAATCTGTCTTCAAATCTTACCTATCGTATCAAGTATTCAGTACCTTGAGATATTCCCAAAATCCACTACAAATCTTTCACAAACAAATTTGCTTCCTGGTATTCTTTTCAATTATTTCAAAATCTTGTCTGACTTGCCTTAGCTAGACATCAGTCTTCCAATATCATTTCACCTAAACCAGTACGAACCCGTTCGTTTAACATGTAGTTTGAAAACCAAACTGCCCATTTCACAGATCCCGTAACTCAACCTCAGCCTCGTTAGGGAGTAAAATATTCTTTACAAATCGACTACAACCTGTGAAATTTCAAGTGTTCGTTAATGTGTGAATTCCTTTCATTACTGTGGACTGTAGTTAAATTCTAAAGAATATTTTACTCCCTGAAGAGGCTGAGGTTGAGTAACGGTATTTGTGAAATGGTCTATTTATTCTCCTTTTTTCTTGTGCTTTTTGCACGAGATTTTGGATGCCACGTTGTATGCTCGGGAGGTTATGATCACAATAGATATTTTTTCTTTTGAAACTATTCAGATGAACTTCGTGCGCCGCTAAAACAATAGTTTATGCATCAAAGAATGTACGAAATGTGAATCCTTTGTTCTACTGAACATTAGGGTGTTAGCTAGCTCATTTCCAACAAAATTAGAAAAATCTTTATAATTTTAGCCGAAATATAGTCAACATTATAATTTATATCTCTGCAGTGTATTAGTGTTTCTTCTTATTTATTATTTTACTACATAAGCTGATTAGATCCTGG
>JANTNT010231818.1:0-16238 GCA_024752375.1 Entacmaea quadricolor
ATTGTTTGAAATGTTTATATTTTTAATTTTGATATTTTTTATGTAAACAAACTACGTCATCGCGCGCCCACCTATAGTTAGGGTAGGGCACAACCTTTATAATCTTAGACACTTTATCCATATAAAATTAAAATTTGTAAATATATAATTATATATTTTATAATCTTTTAGGCTAAATTTTCAATATATTTTAGAATTAAGTAGTTTTTAGTATAAGCTTTTTTATATAGTGTCCCCAATTAGCTTGTAAGCTAAATAACTTGACACTTAACGGCCTATTCGCTAACTTCTTCTAGCTCGATTGGACTAAGATTCACACCAATTATTAGGCCTAGTCTGAAGTTTCATATAAGATACATTTTATTGGGGTACGCGTTGCCATAGTACCGAAAACAAAGAAACATTGAAACACCTTAAACTTAAATACTGAGCACATTCGATCACAACAAACAATTACACTTTACAAAACTATGGTATCTGACAAAACATATATGGTAAAATCGTAAAATTCTGTATGTTTGAATTCGAATTATTCACGAAAGTATGATTTTTTCTTCAAACTGATGTGTTGAAAGAAATCTCTCAGTTTTGTATATAGTAAGCTTATAAAATGATTTAAGATACGCCACAATCTTTATTTACCTATTAGGTAGCTACCTTGAGTGTTTCAGGGGCTGTCTCCTTCGTATAAACGAGAACGAATTTTTCTTATGAGACTGTGCATTTGTGACTAAGCGCTTGTTTGTGAGATTTGAGCGCTTTCCTAAATTTCTTTAGTGAAACCGCTCGAACGGTTTTTGTAACAAGCTCAGCCTGTATTTATGATTATACCAGCATTGATTATATCAGCTTTAAATTTTAGTTGATTCAATTTAACAAAGCTGAATTAAATGATAAAGTGGGGGTCACCGAGTTGGTTCTCGATTTATAAGGGATCGTATTAGGGGGTATATTTTATTATATTATACGCATACGTTTTGTTATAAAACGATAATCAATGTCATATTCATTTATAATTGACTTTGAAATATTTCGAAAACTGGTACCTAACAAGTACCTAAAAAACGATGTTGCCTCATACGTCTGTTACATTATAGTCCAGCTTCAATTTAGTTGACCTTTTAGTATTTACGTATTTCCTGCTTAGATCATGAAAATTCTATTAAAAATGATTGAAATAATTTCACTTCTAATTTCATATCGAATTTCTCGAATCCTAAAATCATTTCTACTAAAGAATCATTATTACGGTTATCCCACAAATACGTTGAAATCTGAGTTCACTAACAAAAACAAAAACAAAAACAAAAAGGACGAAGTCACGAAGGTAGTTTTAGGGACTGGTCATTATTCAAGTCGGGGGGGGGTGGAGGAGAAATTGTCTTTGTTGCACAAAAATTTGGAGACCCCACCCTGATAGCATTTACTTTTTTCGGGAGCCCCCTTTGGGACTATGTAAGTTATCAAAGGGACTTCAGGACCGCCTTTTAAATGTCATTTTCAGCTTTCAAGATCCCCCAATTTCTCTCCAAAAATTTTCAGAACCCCCCATTTCTCCTCCACCCCCCTCCGACTTAAATAATGACCAGTTCCTTAGACTGGGCTTGCCTTCAACAGCCCAGTAATAACCGATAAGTGTTTGTCAAATGCTTGGGGTCTGTCTTTACAAAATAAGTTTCATAATTACCCGATAAACATCTTTGTGTAAAAGAAGTGATCGCTGATCAGTTAAAAGAGGTGTTGGCGGTCGTTTACAAAAGGAGATAATGTAAACTCCGATTTGACCAATCAGAGAAATACTTTTTTTATCATACTCATGTTCGTGTATTGGTCATATTTCATCTTGAATCCAATTTGCACCTCTTGAGACAAAGCATACGTTTTTATGGTCGAAAGCGAAATATCTATACACACATTATAAACGAAAATTAGATCTGGAAGGTCTAGTTACGTGCCTGAAAGTTTCAAACAAATTTTTTGATAAGATATATTCATACGTTTACTAAACGTCAATTATGGCATCGGGACGCAAACACGTAAAACAAGATCAATCTAGCTATTTGATGATGACAACAGCTGGAGAGCCTACCCAAGAATCCTATTCGTCTTCCCCAACGTTGAGTTCTTCTCGAAGGACATTGCTTCATCTTAATGGCGTTCGTGAAAGTAAAGAGCACCTCAATCTAAACCTCGAGGACGAGGATCTCGAAGAACGTAACTGTGGTAATTCCGCCTGTGCTCGCAAAAAGAACAATTCAATTTACCCGAAGTCTAGTAAAACCAATCTGACACCTTTAAAGAATGGACGAGACAGGCATCTCACACATTCATGGGAAGATTCTGCTAATTTTAATCACAAGAAAACATCCTGGGCTTACAAGCTTATTCTCGGCCTTATTCTTGCAGTTTCATCAAGCGCTTTGGTTTTGGTGATTTTAGTTGTGTTTGGAATTATTGGGCCGAAGTGTAGTTGTAATGGCAACCTTGGTAAGCCTCGTATTGTTGTCATAAACTTTTAAACTTTATTATGACTGAACTATTTTTTAACTACTCTTGTTTGTTTCACTACATATTTGTATCCTTTAACGTGTTGCGAAATAAATGGTTGGAGGACAAAACAATATTTTGTTTTTCAAGAGGGTAGAATTCTGTTTTGTCCAGAATCTAGTGATAACACATGCATTCAAGGGTTCGATTTTGGTTAATATTTTAGGAATTTTTTTTGTCAATATGAAGACTCCTGCTCAGCTAATCCAATTCTTTTCTATAAAATGAAATTATATTTGTATTTATTAAACATTGAAAAAAGTCGTTTCTAATAGTATGCGTAACTCTGACTGAGTATTTGTACAACTTTTAACGCGTTTATCTAGAGAGCCGTACATTTTCCATTCCAACTTTTAACGCGTTTATCTAGAGAGCCGTACATTTTCCATTCCAACTTTTAACGCGTTTATCTAGAGAGCCGTACATTTTCCATTGTGCAAAGTCGTAACCAGAAGCTCATCATGGTCATCGTCGAAGAACAAGAGGTTCTGGCAGTTGATTTTTAGCAAACTTAGCTTTGAGTGGCTCGGCTAAAACAAGAGGAAACAGTGGAAATTTTTTTATCTGCTGTACATTGCATAATATACGTCTACACATAAATCGCTCAGTGCAAGTTTAACTCTGTTTAATGATTAATGTTATGACCATGCACACTTCGACTTCATCCGCGATTCTCGGACTAAAATTCCATTTCAGCCAGGACCTTTCGCTTTTCGGCTCTGGGATCCAGTTTGTTTTCCCTCCATACGGGTTAACATCAAATATCTTCCGCATGCCTCAGTGCTCGTTTATGGTAGAGCTACCGTTAGCGAAGTTTAGATCCTACCCTTTTATATGTCTTTCATTCATAAATTCGGATACTTAACACAATTTGTATTTTTGCTTATTTTTTTAGTTACAACGGATCAAACTAAAAAAGATAATCGACTGTCAAACGTTTCCCCATCATCACTGGTAGGTGTCTTCATATCAACTAGACGCCTACAGGCGTTCACTGGGCTGCCTCTCGTCATTTGAATGCTGACGACTCGACTTTACAGTTACTTTAGTGGACTATGACTTACTCTTTCAGAGAATCAAAATCCCTATCTTTTGCTATCGACTATGAAATATTTCGAAAACAAGTACCTCAAAAATGGTGTTGGGTTTAACGTCTGTTACATTATACTCCGACTTCAATGTAGTTGACCTTTTAGCATTTACGTATTTCCTGCTTAGGTCATGAAAACTCAAAAAAAGAAAAAAAAATGTATGTCTATGAATTTCTCGAATCCTAAACTCATTTATACTGAAGAATCATTATTATTTATCCCACAAATAAGTTGAATTCTGAGTTCATACAACGGATTAGTAAGATATCGAAATAACAGAAACATTGCACATGTCTATAGATAAATATCGGCACACTGTATATTTTAAATTTCTCTATTCGCTTTGTTAAACATAAGAAAAAGCCTTTGTTACTCGTTTTCTTTCAGACATTTAATTTACTAAGCACTTAGCTGATACTTTTTGCTTGATTTTAATTCTTTAATTTATTCTTCTGCCGTAAGTAGTTCGGGTTCACATTTTAGCTAGGCATTCGATCATTCGATCATTCGAAAAAGTTCATTCAAACTCATGATAACTTAAAGTGCCTAGGAAGGCTTATTCTTTATTCTTTTATATTAAAATATATGAGTTATTCCAAGATACCTGGTCAAAAATATTTCGATTCTAACGAGCCTTTTTTTTAATTATTTTTCGAGCGCTTAAAGTTGGAAAAAACGTTTATTTGGACTTCTTTTTTGTAAATGACCGGGTATGGAATTGTGGGATGAGGGATATGGCTATGACGTCAAAGGAGCAAGTCATTTTTTAAATCCATTTTCTTATAGAATATAAGAAAGATTATCTGGCTATTTTAGCCTAAAAATGCCACAGGAACTGCAACTCTTTGAACTCCAGGCATAAAGCTGCAGTCCATAAGATACTTTTTAATGGCGATTAGTGATCAATTGGAGCATAACATAACATACTAATTATCTTCTCGTGATTGTAAGCTGCGCGGCTGCCAACGACGCCATACTATGCAGCCCGTAAAATGCTGAACCGATCATTATTATAAATTAGTTCTGAAAAGTCCCTTGGGGAGAACTAATAATTACATCTACATTTTACATTTTACATTTTTATCAAAATTTGAGTTTAATAACGCGGAATACATTTCATAGACATGGACTTCAACTACAAGAGTGTAATTGAGCTCGGACTTTATAATTAGAATCGAAAAATTCCTTTGACGGATTTTGCATTCTTAGAGAACATAATTTTTTCTTGTTGACTCAGCTTTTGACAGATCATTAAAGAACCTATACAAAAGACTATCTCAGTTTAAAACCCTTAAGACATTGTAAAATCTTTGGGGGCACTGCAATATCATATTTTACGTTATGTTGTAAAGACCGCTGTTTAGTTTGATTGCAGACACATGCCACGTAAAACGATGACGTAGAAAGCCAATATTTTGTGGGGGGCCAAGCCCCCCCAAATTAGTGGGGGTCAGTGCCCCCTCGGCCCCCCGGTTTTGCTGCCCCTTTTGTCGATCTCATATGGAAGCGACTTGACATGTGTCCCCTACAGTCGCAAGGTACTACTCAACGCTACCGTACCATCAGCTGAGTTGTCGGCTTAGAATATAACAGAAATTTAGGACGGATTCCCACGAAAAAGTGAAGTTTGGATCTTCAGATATACTAATATCTGCACACGAAGAAAAAGCTTTTTCAGTTCATATCGATTGGTAATTAAAAAAAGACAAACAACAACAACATTTTTTTGACCATTTGACCATAAAAATAAAATCTTAAGAAACAAAAATTCCGAAGTTATTAAGCATCAATTAATACATTTTTGCAACATTCTTTTGATAAAATCAAGTTTTTATTTGTGGATTGGCTAATTTTCCTGCACAACAGTGACAGTTCTTCTAGTTTTGGACAGAACATATAGACAGCTTAGCCGGGGAGGGAGGGGGAGGCTTGGAAGGTTTCCCCGACCATTTCTCGTTTTGCTTTAAACTGAAGACTCTTTAATTGGTCATTAGAAGTTGTAGTAGTAGCTTCAGACATCCTATAACTTGAAACCTGCTACCACCCCCCTCTCCCCCACACACTTGAAAATTCGCTTCTGCTTTATGTGGATAACTTTTCGCTTGAATTTAAAGCACAGTTATATAATAGAACGGTGTTTCCCTTGGACTGCGGTGAAAGAAAAAAAGTGGTGATTTCGCATGACTGTAAAAAAATAATAAAGAAAGAAAGAAAGAAAAAATAAAGAAAAAGCACAGAAATGTTTTACTAATTTTCTTTTTCAGAAAGATTCACCTGAAAATAATTTACAACAAAACATAACGACTGAAGTGCGAGCACTTCTCAAGGAAAGCGACAACAGCAAAACCACAGACATACAAGAGATGAATGCAAGGGTTAATGGTCTGGCTGTGGATGTTAAGTTTTTAAGAACGAACGATTTGTTGATAAAGTCTAAACTACTGAGATTAAGTGAGGCTGAAGTGAGTTTAAAGTCATCTTTAGAATCATTAAAGCAAAAGAATGTTGACTTAGAAACCTCAATCAAAAGAGCGAAAAAAGTGGAAGCATTGTTGAACTCAAGTATGAATCAGCTTCAGTCAGTAGATGGACAGCTGAAGACTAAAGTGCACGTGGTTCCAATGAATTTAACATTCATGTCAAAGGTAAAACGAAATCATTTTTTTCTGTTTACAAGCTGTTTGTTCCTGAAAAGCATTCAGCAAAGACGAAAAAAAGGCATATAAAATACGTTGAATGAGCAGGCAAGGAATCAATATATTCATCACATTTTACAGGATTTGCAAAAAAATAAATTTTAGTTAAGTTTGAGTTACTATAGAAATTGTATAATCATTTCCTTTACGTAAAAAGCAAACAAAAATGCGGCGCAATTCATAAGAGTATACATGACAGCACGTAATTATAAAAAAGTAACAACAACAACAACAACAACAACAACAGCAACAACTTGTAGCAGAATCACATAGTGTACATACATTGAACATACTGATGAAACATGCGCATGCGCGTGAGGCTCCTTAAGTAGGCGTAAAACGTAGCTCGCTCAAAATCGCCACGCTTTGTTCCCGCTACAATGGCCCGCAGCAATACCCATCGTGTGGACGGGACAGGGATTGGATGTCGTTGGGACATTTTTTTTTTAAATTAGCAGGATTTCCAAATGTATGTATACTGCGGGACTCTGTTGTTGATACATAATGTTGCCGCTATCAGTGTCTGCTACATGTTTCTTCGTTTGTACGGAATATTATTTTATTGATGCTTCATGTCTCTGGGACACGATAACCTGCTAATGGCCCCTAGTGTATGATTACTAACCTAAAATATTGGGTGTCTTATCGATTAAACTGGAAAACAATATCCAGCTTAGAGATTGAAAAACTTTAAATAACCTTTTTCCTTTCCCTTTTTTAATATTTATATAGGAAGATTCATCCACAAGTATTTTCAAACAAAATATAACCACCGAAATGCGTGCACTTCGTGAAAAACAAGTTCAACTTGATTCATCTCTAACAAATCTCAAGGAAAGCGACAAGACCAAGACTACAGACATTCAACAAATGAATACCAGGGTTATTGGCCTGGCTGTGGCTGTTAAGTTTTTAAGCAAAAACGATTCGTTGATAAAGTCTAAAGTTCACAGTTTAAGTCAGGCTGAAGTGAGTTTCAGGTCATCTTTAGAAGCACTAAAGCAAAAGAACGCTGAATTAGAAACATCCATTCAAAGAGCGAAAAATGTGGAAGCATTGTTGAATTCAAGTATAAATCAGCTTCAGTCAGTAGATGGACAGCTGAAGACAAACGTGACTCAAATGAATTCTTTATTCACAACAAAGGTATAACGATAAAATAGTGATTTGCCGTTTTTAACTCGTTTGCGGGTGTAATCAATTTTGTGAAATCTGTAAATTGATTAATTTTTTCGAACCCTGAAACAAATTTGACGCCATTTTACAGTTCCCGGCGCCATTTTGAATTTGTCACCACAACAAGGCTGAGGTTGAGTCGTTTCGAAGCGTCTATATAAAACAGAGAGAAAGTTGAAACATTATCAAAATTATTTAGACACTTTTAAAACAAGCTTAGCCTCTCAATTTCAGGGATTAGAAAATTCATTCTACAGAGGACATCCAAGAGTTGAAAGTAAGTGATTTGAAACATACTAAATTTTGATATCATAATAAAAGTAAGCAAATAAGGGCTGGAAATCGCCAAGTCAACATGCCTCAAAGTAGTCCTCTGAAATCGAGCCTTTTTGCCATCGCTCGCTAACTAGAATTCGGGACAAGGAATAACACATATTAATCTACAACTGACCAGACTTTCAAAAGAATTCATGAAATTTATCCCTACGAAAATAATTCCTAACAGTCCAAGAGTCAAAGCTGACCATTACTTCCGAAGCTATCCCGAACTATGTAAAACGACGTGTCCACTGTGACTGATCTAAACCAACGACACAAATTCGCCAATCAGCATTCAGTACACGCTGTCGGGACAGCTTCGGAAATCTTTGAACGCTTGAGCTGTATTCTCAACAATCTTGGACCCTTGTAAGGACTGCTTAGGAATTATTTTATAGAATAAATTTCATGAAATCTTATGAAAGTCTGGTCAGTTGTAGATTAATGTGTGTTATTCCTTGTCCCGAATTCTGGTTAGCAATGTTACAACTTTCTCTGTGTTATGTATAGACGCTTCGAAATGACTCAACCTCAGCCTCGTTGTGGTGACAAATTCAAAATGGCGCCGGGAACTGTAAAATGGAGTATTAAGGTTGTAAACCAACAAACAACTGTACTCAAATAATTCTCGAGCTTAAGAATCGAACCTTGCCTGATTCTTAGCGGTGAGATCTAGAAGCAGTGACAATTGGATATCTTAAAAGACCAATTTAACGTTGAAAGAAAGCAGGCAATAATTCAAAATCTATCAACAAATAACCCTTCAAAAAAGACTGAAAAATGTTTTGTTTTGCAGATCAAAGATATAACTGGCAAAATCAATGTACTGCAAAATAGTAGTCGAGCCTCCTCAGGGTCTCCTGGACCTCAAGGTCCTCCTGGGTCCCCAGGTGCTGGAAATCTTAGCCAGTGCCAACACAAACAAAAAGAGATAGAAGCTGCAAGTGGTTCAGCTGGGAAGAATTCTGTTTTTTTCATAGAGCCGAAGGTGAGTTGTCCTTCCTCAAATGCAATATAAACTTATTAATATAAACTTAATAATCAATTTAAATTTTGCTTATTATTCAGTATAATAACAATGTGAATCAATGGCCCTTATTTTTAGCTTTTTTAAGTTTCCTTTTTTCCACTTTTCATTATTCCATTTTCCCATTATCCCCCATTCCCATTTTATTTAGTTTTTCAAGCTTTAACTTTAATACTTTTTTTTTTGCAAATATCCACAGGACAAGATTGTGATGGGCGCTACGTGTTCAACTCTGAGGGGAGATGAAACAAACCTTTCATCTTCTACCAATTCACGAGGAGAAAAAGTATACTCATGTCAATGCAAAGGACAATCAAATGTTCATAACGATTACGGAAAAATGAAATGCTTTATAGATGTCTGGGTTTGCCCTAGAATATCTTAGTTGCTACTAAATAGTTAGATCCACATCCTATTTACTCATATGTTTCTTTTCGCATACAAGTTTTCTGTCAGTGGAGTGTTGTTTTGAAATATTTTGGAGAAAACGAGATAAAAATATCAAGCGTTTAATTTAATATAATCGATATTATATCGACTCCTTCGTGTTCTTTTCTGAATTCGCTTGAGTGACCACGAAACAATGGTTCCAAGACGAGGCAGAACTTGTTCTTTCCATACATGTACTGTATTCATCACGCTCCGCCTCGTCTTGGATATCCATTGTTTCGTGGTCGATACTCATGCGAATTCAGGAATGGTTTAACCCCTTCACTGCCACAGGCGACAGTTCGTGCCATAATCAACGCTATTCGTTTTAAAAATCACTTCTTTCTAAAACAAGACAATTGAAACTCAACTATGGTTCTAAAGCAAACTCTAGTAAGGGAATCAACTTTTCATAATCAAATTTTCTAAAACAATGGGTGATTTCTGCAGAAAGTCTTCAGTTGAAATCAAGGAAAAGGCGAAAATCATTTTTCATTTTTCGACAGTGAAAATCACACTTTTTTTGACCTCCAGTTTTTTTCGACAATTCATCATTTTTAGCAAACTAAACAGCATTCACGACAAAATTCAGTCCTAGTCCTATAATCTCTTGGAGATTTTGACCCTGGTTTTTATTCAATGGCCGAGCTGCGGCTATTTCAATATCACTTATTTGCAAGCACTGCTTTTCGACTTTTACGACTGAAATATATTCTGGGTAATTACTGCTCTACGAGACAACCCCATCCCCTCCCCCCTCTTTTATATTTTATAGTAAAGTCTTGAACCCCTTCGGAATTCTGCCGAAATTTCGCGCTTGTTGTGTTCCTTGATCGTCACAACTTCCAAAACATGTCATAGCAGGTCCGAGAAATTGCCTTTGGACGAGCTTCGAAGCACACTTCGTAAGGCGCCATTTCAAAATTCTCCCAGCCAAAGATATGAGTTAAAATTCGCACGAATTCACACCTTGCTGAATTTTTACGGCAAGTAAGATCTCTGCTACCTTCAGGCTAGATGATGTTCATCCACTAGGAGCCAAAGGCGAAAAAAGGGCTAAAAAATTTACAAAAATCCAGGTTATCGAGACTTTGAGCAGCATCATTGAATACACCAAAGACACGACGACTAACTACTGTTGATAACCGAAAAACCGCGAACCGTGTAAAACAGCGAAAGTAAGGCATGAAAACGAGACTACGTTATATTTTTGTTTTGATTGATAAAACTATGGTAGGGTGGGTTACCAGCATTTAATCTTCAAACTTAAATCGACAAATTGTAAACTTTTGAGAAGAAGATATATGGTAATGGTGTTCATGTGACTATTGACGTCAATATTGAGATTTCATATTTTTTATTCGAAATGGGCTGCTGGGATGATTTATTCAACTGCTGTTTTAGTTCTATTTTATAAAGTGCATGTGTAAGTACATAAAACTGCCCTAACTGGTTGACTTTCATTATGTGTTTTAAAGATACAAAGAAAAGAAGATTATGAGCATCAGGTCACGTGACGTGTTTTGCTCATTATCCCTTATTACGAAACTTTTTTCAGCGATGAGGGCAGTTTCTTAAATTTACCCTAAAATGAAATAGAAAAACACTCTTACCTTAACTACACAAGTAAAACTCATTGTCCCGTTTGCTATCAAAGTTTTAGGTCTAAAAAGGCGGTCACGTGACCACAAATTTGACAAATTATCATGTCTCAAATTTACAGAACTCCGAGTTATTCAAGATAATGCCAATGTCTAGTGGTCTAGTTACACTAAAGAAATCCTACAAATCGATTATACCCCCCCAAAAAAGCTCAAAAAGCTCATACGTCAAGTGCAGTGAAAGGGTTAATGATACCCAAAATGATCTCAAAACTTGGAGTTTTTCGTAAGCTTAGATGAGTTTCATTAATTATTTTTAAACCGAATAGTTAGAGTTTAATAGCCAAATAATAATAATAATAAATGAATTAGAGTCAACTAATGTGCATTAGTCTAATATCTATTTCCTATCTATTGTTTTAACGCTAAGGATCATGGTCGCCAGAGGGAACAAATTAGCAGCAACACAAACGAAATCACATTAAAATTCGGTTTGTGAGATTATTAAGTGAGAACAGCTAAATATTAAGCCAAATATCCCAAAAGAAAGAAGATTAAATCTATATTTCTATTTTTTTGCCAATGTAAACAAACCGTGACGTCATAGTGAAGTGGCCGGGTCAAATATAATTTGCAGCTACTTTGGAAAAGTCGTTATAGAATAACCACTATATTCTATATCTAGCACTTAGTATTTTGAAAATATTGTTACATTAATCGGTCTTGATAAGATTTCTAAATGATTGATAAACCAGAAATAAAAAGGATCTAAAATCAGTGCTGTTTTGCATACTTTTGTGATTGCCTCCGGTTACTGAGTAGTCGTACATCGCTTCGCTTCGGGGATGACAATAATTTTAGCTCTGTATCTTGTTTCCTAATTGCTTTGGTATCAACAAGCCTGGCTATCTATACGCCTCACACTGTTAAAACCAAGGTTAAAGAGTACATATTAAACAACTCGTTTGAACTACGAATGCAGTTATGAGAGGCGAATCTTCTGGATTTCTATACTACAACTTGAGCTAAAAGTCAGGCAATCGCCATCTTGTCTTCTTCGTCATTCAACATGATCCTTATAAGTCTTCATTTCGTTTTATGAAAAGAAAATATCTGCCTAAAAAGATTCCATATTATTCTAATTCTACAGTAGTCACAACATCCTATAACTTCTTGCTGGTGATGTCGAAAGAAATCCGGGACATGATGCTTCAAAATGCTCGTCGTGCAAGAGAACTATTGCCGTAAACCTTCGTGCTGTCATTTCTAGGGTATGCAACAACAGACTTCATATCAAATGTGGAAATGTCAGTAGTTGTTAAGCAGTATAAAGACATTTGTGAGGATAAGAGTTTCTCTTGGAGTTGTCAAAGTTGCATTCAAACGATCCTATACTTTTCACAATTATTATCAGATAAATCTTTTGAGTTAATCATGCAGCCAGATGAAAAAATAAATAATTCAGATTAACTTCAAAATACCCTGCCAAATGAATTTCCCTTTTTCGACCAGAATGTGCCACGCGGCTTCCCGTTTACTTAGGTACCTGGATGCCTGGCTAGCTGGCTGCATGGCTGCATGGCTACCTACATGGCTACATGGCTCAGTGGCGTAGGGAGACAACAAATTTCACCAAATCTAGGGGTGGGCAAACTCCAAATCTTGGAGGAACAGCTGCCCAAAAATGATAAACAAGGCATAATTCTAACAATTAATGATTGGGGGCGGCCGCTCCCCAGGCTACCTCCTCGCTTCGCCCCTGGCATTGACCACTTTCATAATGGCTGCCACTAATTAGCATAAAGTTCAAAATTCTTCGAATAATCACAAATAATCTATTTCATAAGAAAGAAGATGTATATTTAGGTAGAATGAAGAAATTTGGAAGTAAAAAAATAATTCGTTATGAAGTTACGAGCCTTTTAGATTATGAAAAACCATGAAAACGAGGCCACAAAAACCTAGATAGCAAAACACATACAAAACTCTCTTACCTTGATCCTCAATATCTCTTCAGGATTTTTTACATTGATGTTCAAACTTTACAAACTTGTTAATTTTTGGGTGCTCTTTCAGCTGGAATTAATTGTTTTTATGTGAATGATCTTAGTTTGGATCTTAAAATCCTCCATTATGAAAGTGGTCTATGGGTAACAGACGTTGAAACTTTAATAAAGCTCAGTAAATTACAATCCTTTTAGGTAATTAAAAATTATTTGAAACAAGAAAAAATTCTTCAATTGTCAAAAAACAAAACAAAACAAAACAAAACAAAACGAAACGAAACGAAACGAAACGAAACGAAACGAAATAAAACGAAATAATATGAAATAAAACGAAATAAAATGAAATAAAATAAGTAAATAAGTAAATAACTTAAACTTAAACTTAATAATAACAAAAACAACAACAACAACAATAATAACAACAATAATAACAATAATAACAATAATAACAATAATGACAATAATGACAATAATAACAATAATAACAATAACAATGACAATAATAATAATAATAACAATAATAAAAGTAACAATAATAATAATAATAATAAATATAATCTACCATATTAGTCTGATGATCGCTAGTTTAGCGTGAAACTCGAGTAACCGAGTTCCGTAAATCCTATCTAATAATAAATATATTTATTTTATCCTCTCGCAGCAAGCTGAGTTACAGGATTTCTTGTCTTACAGTATTAATACAACACATTAAATAACTTCAATTAACATACCTAAGTAATAACAGCATGATGCAACAATATCAAACAGTCAACCACATGAAATGAATTCAATTTATATTCAGTTCAAGAGCGAACTTATTGGTGACGAAATCGCCAAACCTAATTGTATTGCACGGCTTAACATATCTATTTTTATTATTTCGAAGCCTTATCTGATGACGGGAGACAACCACATCAATACGGTCTAAGACAAGTTGGTATAGAGGGTTCTGTGACATCAGTGCAGATATGAACTTTTTGCATGCGGCTTTCCTGCGCTCTTGTAGAGTAACTAAGTAAGCATTAGCTAAGGCCCCATAATCCTTGCCTGGATAAATTATGGCTATTGCGCACTTCTGTATCCTCTCTATTCAGTCAGAAATATATCCCTTATACACATCTTGAGGCCACATAATCACGTACTAAATTCACACTGCAAATGGCGAAAACGAATAATTTTTACAGACAGAATAAAACCATGACTGCCAGGAATGGCGCCGCTAGTCTATCTTCCCGCGAACATCCTTAATAAAGATCGTTAGCTACCACCTAGTGGGCGAAAAAATGTATGATAGGGTCTGTCTTTACAAAATAAGCTTCACCGATCCCCGGCTTTGCTTGAGTGGCCACCAAACAATGGGTTGTTTTCCCAATCGAATATAGAATGTCCGACCAAAAAACTCATATTTATAAGTTTCTTTATACTATAGTGTTCAAATTTTTTCTTAATGTACCTTTAAATACATTTATTTTAAAACAGATATTTACAATTTTCAGCAATCGGTTTCTGTTCCACGCTGTATATCAAGAATACATTTTAGCTTGTTCGACGTAGCAACAGTAACTAGGGAGGTAGAACAAAGAATGCGGGATCGGTGAATTACCCGATCAACATCGTTGTTTAAAAGAGGTGGTCACTAGTTGTTTAAAAGGAGTGCGCCGGTCGTTTAAAATAGCGGTAGCTGGTCGTCTAAAAGAGGATATATAAGAGGTGGTCGCTGGGTGTTTAAAAGAGGTGGTCGCTTGTCTCTTAAAGGAGGTCGTCGGTCGTTTAAAATAGGTGGTCGCTGGTCTTCTAAAAGAGGTGGTCGTTTGTCGTTTATACGAGATTATCGCTTACAAAAAGGGGGGGGGTTACTGTAAACTCCGTTTTGGCCAATTAGAGAAACGCTTTCTTATCATACTTATAGATCAGATCATATTTCATCTGGTACGTAATTTGCACTTCTTCTTCAGAATGCATTTTTATGGTCGAAAGTGAAATATCTATATACACGCATTGCTAACGAAAAGATTAGATCTGGAAGGTTTTTACGTACTTGAGAGTTTCAAAGTAATTTTTTGATAGGCTAGATTCATACATTTTCTAAATGTCAATGATGGCGTCGGGACGAAAACAAGTAAAACAAGATCAAACAAACGATTTGATGATGACAACAGCTAAAGAGCGTATCCAAAAATTCGATTCGAATTCGTCTTCTCCAGCGTCCGGTTCTTCTCAAAGTACACTGCTTCATCTAAATGCTGTTCGTGAAAGTACAGAGAACCTTAACTTGAACTTCGAGTACGAAGATCTCAAAGAACGCAACATTGGTACCGGTACTTCCTCCTGTCTGCGCAAAAACGACAACACAGTTTACCCCAAGTCTAGTAAAACCAATCTGTCGTCTTTGAAGAATGAACGAGGCAGTCATCTCACACAGTGCTGGCTAGATTCTGGACCTTTTAATTACAACAGAGCATTCTGGGTTTACAAGCTTATTCTCGGCCTTATTCTTGTAGTTTCATCGAGCGCTTTGGTTTTGATGATTTTAGCTGTATTTGGAATTGTTGGGCCGAAGTGTAGCTGTAATGGCAAGCTTGGTAAGCCTCGTATTGTTGTCATAAACTTTTAAACTGTTATTACTGAACTCAGTATTTTTTAATACTCTTGTTTGTTTCACAACATACCGGTATCCTATTGCTAAATCAGTGGTTAGATGGAGGGTAGAATTCTGTTTTGTCCTCTAGATTGGGATCTTGTGATATCACACGTTCAAGGGGTCGGTTTCAGAAAAAAATAGTACAAGACAGTAGGCCGAGGAAAGCAGTATTTTGCTTTACTATTTAAATTTTCTTTCATTTGTATGTCATATTTCCAGTTCTCCGAGGAAACTCACCCACAGAATAAATTTATTTTTGGCATTTTTTCCTTGAATTTTTGAACATTGTCATGTCATTCCATTTGTAAATCGGTAGCTTCTTTTCTCTGCTGGATAGCATTCCCGATGAAAAATAAACACACAGCCTTGAAGGGTCCGCACAATGATGATCATTGTTAATTATCGGAAATTAGGGTTATGCACTGATTCAACTTTTCTAGACAAATGAATCCCAGTATGTTCTAAACGATTGTAAATCAACATCGTGAACGATGCTGCTATTTGATCGTAAACATCACGGAGATGTTTGTACCATTAGGGAAAGTTCACTTTTGGAAGGCGGCCAGGAGGCGTGATTGAGGTGTGCTATGACCTTATTTCAGCTAAGAGCCAATAACAAAACTGTTTGCTATGTCTTAGTTACTTTCATGCAGACCAAGTGAAGTAAGTGTATTTCGTGACACCAACGAGTGGTCTAGTTGAGTTC
>JANTNT010231819.1:4096-14702 GCA_024752375.1 Entacmaea quadricolor
TCACTCCCATGCTCACTTTTGTCTGCTGACACACCCACATTTCTACTAGTGTGATCTCATGCTCAGATTTCCAGCCGTCCACTGTTATTTTTAGGAGTTCATTTAACAAGTCACTCCTCAACAGAAGTTAATTTAACTCTTCAAATAGAGTTAAAATTACTCCAGTGGAGTTAAAATTTCTCCAAGAAAAGGAGTCATTCTATACCTTTTTTAAACTCCACTTTTGGAGTTAAATCAACTCCTTTAAAATAACAGTGTAGGGCTAGATTTTCAAGTTGCACTAAGTCTAGACTATTGATTAAACATATAGATGTGGGTATGTCAGCAGACAAAAGTGGGTGTGGGAGCGACATGAATTTTTTTGTGCTGCAACAGTTTGGTGAGATCTGTAAAATATCTTAAAATATTAATACTGGTACTTAAGGAGAGAAATGTCACAAAATGATTACAAATCCAATACAGTGGGGGAAAAAACAACACTTCGTGCTCACTTTTTTTGATTGTGAACATGCACACAGACTGTAATCATGAAACCTTTTGATGCATGTATATAATAACGTAAACCCCATCTCCTTTATACTTTACAGCTAGTCTGAAGAAGTAAAGAGAATTTGCTAACATCATTGGTAAAAATGACTAACAGCACATCCTTATTTTTGCATAATCTAAATTTTTCCCAAAGCCTGCACTCTCCTCTTTTGTGGATAACTTTCCCAGTGGAAAATAATATTAGTGAATTGTGGTCTGTTGAGTTTCTGCAAAACTCCTACTTCTCACTTTGCATCGGTCAAAGATGTTGAGGCAAGGAAACTTTGAGCACAATTAGCAAAGTTATAAAAACCAGTTGTGGCATCACCAGGATGAATTTCGATTCAAATTCATTCCTCAGAGACTTGTACAAGATTGCTATAAAGGTTTGCATGGGCGGTACAGGGTAAAAGTCCCCTCTCACCAATGTGATCTAAATTTGAATTGCCTCAGTCTCTTGTGACTAGACTTGTTTGTTATTTCTACTCCTTGCTTTAAGGTTTTTCTCTCTCTCTGTTATGGATCAATTTTATTGAACCCTGAAACAACTACAAGGATGATGAAAGTCAGGGCACAGTAACTCACACATCAAATCAGAATTTAGCATGTTGATTTTTGTGGAGGCAGGAAAATCAGAGAACTGGATGGGAAACAACAAACAACTCTGCTCGCATGTAAGTCCTGAGCTTGGGAGTCAAACCTTTGGACCACGGCAGTGAGAGACAATGCAATAGCAGCACATACCATCCATGCTCCTCCACCCCCAAAAAAGTCAACATTTCTAAATTCCTATTCGACTAGGAATCAAGGACCATCTAAAAATTATCTACTAAGATAATGAATATGATCCTAAAAAATTTTTTTTTAATTACGACACACAAGACAAAGGGTACCATAATGCTGTTGTGTGAACTTTTACTTTGTTTCTTGAAAATAACAAATGTTTATATATAATTATATATGATAGAGCAAAAAAACTTACTTATGAGAAAGATTCTGGCAGTATAAGTGGTATTATGACATGAGAGGCTTGGTCCAACAATGTATATTAGAGAGTACCGTAGTTACATGTTAAAGAAAGAATGTAAAATAGCCAGCAAAACCAGTTTTTAGTGACTTACTGCTTAGGTAAAAACAACCAAGTTTTGATTAAAAAACAAGAAACAGTGAGAGTAGATGTTAGAGTGTGAAAAACCATGGCACATGAAATAGTAATCATAGAGGAAATCTCGAAATCTCCTCAAGCAATTGTGTAATTTTACTTGAAGGAAACATAACAAATTTAATTATGTTATCATTTCTTGTTCCAAGCAGAGTGGGATTCTTATATCATGCTGTAAGTACTTAAGCCATTATGGACTCAAGTACCCTTATCCCCAAGGGTTTTAATTCACACTTAAGACCTCATTGTCACTAAATCCCAATCTAGAGAACAAAAACATAGAATTCCATCCTCTTGAGAACAAAATGTTAATGTTTAGTCACTCAAAACTGAACTTCTTTGGGAATCACTACAAAGGATCTATAGCAAGAAATGTTGCACCCAACCATTATTGCAGGTCAACTCAAGTGTACTAAGTCTGTCTTTTGGCCAATTTTACACACTGTACAACTTCTCTCTACAACTGTAACTTGCAATATGCCGACACCATGCTTACAATTCAAAAAGTTTTCTATTAAAGCATTTCTTTTAAATGACAACTTTTTTCTTGTCGTACATAACAGTCAGGAGGTTTTAGGGTGTTGCGAGCATGGCATCGACAAATTGTAGGGAAAAGTTATACTGTGCAATTTGGCCTTTAGATTATAGTTTCTATCAATGTGCACAAACTAATTTCTTAATACCAATGTTCTTGACTTCTAACATTTTGGAGTCAAATGCTTTATGATTTACAAAGTGTATGTAAGAAGTGTGTGATTTTTGAATAACCACAAACTAATTTTATAGCAGCCCACTTTACAAAAAGAGCTACATATTTTGTATCTATGTTCATCTATGTTACAAATTATACAGAAAATCTTCAACCTAAATTGAATTTTTGCTAATTTGCTTAGTTATTATTTTTTAACTTAAATCATGTCAACTAAAGTAGGATCTTTGCCAAAGTACTTTAAAACAGGAATGCTCAATGGACTTAAAGAATCCTTGTCTGCCACAATGCACAGCAAGCACAATCGCCATTTTCTCTCAAACACAAAATGGTGAAGATTTTATGGTAATCCACTGAATGTCATCATTAAATACAAGAGCTTTTTAACTAATTAGTATTACTACTGAAATATAATCTTTTAATCAACATACCTTTTTGGATTGAGGTAGATCAAATTAATCTGAATTTTACTCTAAAGAATGACTTTCCATGTTGCTTAGATTATCAGTTGAATGGCGTGTGAGAACACTGTCATCTGATTGGCTAATCATATCATCACGATACTATCAACCTATCAGATGAGATCATTCTTAAGGTCAAAATGCAAAATTCCATTTGGAAAACAAAACATCTGCAAATAATAGAGTGAATTCGTGTTTCACACTTTAGTATGCTAATTCGTTCTTAATATGCTAATCAGCCTTGTATCGTCAAAACTAACAAAAGGCAAATCAAAACAAAACAACTACGCAAGCAATACACTTTAATTTCATTTCTTTATCTCGACTATCATTGTCAGGTTAAACGAAACAAGCACAGATTCTTTATTTGAGTTAGATATAGAATTTTTGCTGCCACATGAGACCACAAGCACAGTTCAACCAACTAGAAGGTTTATGAATTATACTTTGTCAACTACTTATCCATTTTACTTAAAAAGTTGACACTGTTGACTTTGCTGTGTAGTTATTTTGTTTTGTTTTTCATTAGTTTGGCAGATACACAGCTGTCATTAGCATATTAAGAACTAATTAGCATAATAAAGTGTGATACACGAATTCGCTCTACTGCAATGTGACTGATTCTTTAAATTAACCAAGGTAGCCCAATCTATTTTGGACACACACAGGGACTGATTTTGAGCCCCAACGGAGCAATGTCTATGAAAAGTGTCATTGTAGAAACTGCATAATTTGCTATGACAATTGAAAGACAATACCATGTTCCTACATAAGGGATGAGTGAAAACAACCTGGCCTGGAAGACAATAGGTAAAATTTCAGTGAGAAAAAAATTTTAAAAGTATAACATGTTAAGAGCTACACACATTTGTTGTGCATAGCTGCAAAAATACAGAATTTGGGCAGGTTAATGGAAGAGTTGGTTTGCTTGAAATAATTTCTCAAAAATCACTTTTTTGAATAGTGAAACACACCACCTAGTTTTTGATTATGTAAGTAATCTATACAATATGAGTGGCTGATCTATGGGCATTTACATTGGTGAGCTGCAGGCAAGCCACTGTAAAGCCCGTACAGATAAGACGTGAAAATTTTATATTACTTAATAAAAATGTCTGAGTTAGTTACTTCATGTTTTACTAAAATTCTCAAGATAGCAGTAAATTTGGCTGAGAAATCTAAGTTAAGGTGTCTGCAAATCAGGACAATTTCTCTTACTGATTTACACTGTCTTACGATTTCACACTGATGGTATCTATTGTTTTTCCTCATTAATTCTTCCTGGATTTTTTAATGAGATTTCTCAAATTCATGAATAAAAATGAGGACAAGACAAAGGAAATCACTATTGAGGTACTGTTCAAACACTTGCATAAATTAAGCTAACTTTAGCTTTGAATTACTCCACAAATTATTAATTGAGAAGTAATTTCAAACACTCTCGCATGTTTGAAATATTACTTATTACACATGAAAGAAAGTGGCTTTGAATGTGTAAAATAACGTGGCAATTATACACACACAAAAAAGAAAAATATACCTGTTGTATTTTGTCTTTAAAAAGTCTTATGAAATCCTTCATATACAAAGGAAATCTTTAAAGCAGAGTCTAGTTTATGATGGATATAAAATAATGGTTAAGGCAAGCCTGGGTAGTATTATTGATTTCAAATCATTCCTCGGGGAATAAAATCACAAAGGCATGGCAGCCATGTTGGTGCACATAACAAGAGACTTGTGAAAATCTTTTGTCAGCTGTACACCAACATGGTGCCGAGATGTCACACAAAAACCAAGAATATACAGAGGTTTACTTATCTGACAATCAGGTTGTGTTTTACTGTTGTTTCTGATGAAGCACGACTCTCTAGACTTCAATGTCTGCATTTGTAGATTGCATTAGGTGGATGTCAATCACTTGATTTTGTTGCACATGTGCATTTTCTTGTGATCTTCAAGTGATTGACATCCAACTAATGAAATCAGTAAAATCCTTTTATTTTACTCAAATTTTATCACTTACTAATTCCAGCCTGAAACCCAAAACCTTGACCACTTTAATTAATGCAATATTTGGACACTTTTAGCAAGATTTTAGACAACATATTCCAAAAACCAGTACCAATCAACAATTTGAAGAAATATAAGAGAAAGGATAAACTGAAAAAATTCATCACTGAATCCCATATCACATTAGAATCTTGTGCGCTGATTGGCTTAGAGGTGTGGGGATTTAGCGTGGAATTCAACACCAAAAAGCTGAATTTAAGGTTACACAGGGAACCCATGCAGACTGATAAGAATTCAAATTCAAAATAACACAAAAATAATGGAAAATAACTGTCCACTATGGGATTCAAGGAAAATTAATTTCCGACTCTGGAATTCCATGTTGAATTTTACTGGAAAAAAAACGATATCACACAAGCCGCTTCGCAACTCATGCGATATAGTTTTTCTCATGAAATTCAATGTGGAATTTCCTTGTCATCCAATGAATTTTCCTTTGCTAATATTTAAATGACATTTGCTAAAATCTAATATTAAGATTTTCATTTGCTTGTTATCTAAATATCAGATACTGTGATGAATTTTTTTGGTTTATTCTTTCTCTTATATTCACATTCCAGCTTGAATTTTTGAGAAAGATTAGATTTTGCCCAAATGTTGAACAGTTATAAGTTCAACATTAGAATGTGAATGCTTGTCAGCCAAATCCTTGTGGCAAACATGTGGTCATACTTCTAAGTTGGTGCTGTAATATCCCATAGATTTATAACTCATTTTCATGTTAAACTGCTCAGCTTTATACTAAAACCCATTGTTTTATATTCAAATCCTTACAAAATAAGGCAATATATACATCATCGGAAGAATTTCTAATAAAGTTTTAATTTGCCATGCTACCTAACTATCCATTCTTGCCTAAAAAATAGATCATTAATATTAAATTATCTTTGGTGTGGATAAAGTAAACAATGAATGAAGGTTAATTTTCAACTTTATACAAGTAACTTAGATAATAAGATTATAGTTAAGTTTCTGATGCTGTACTTGCTTAAGCAATATATCATCTTATCAAACTGCTGCTTTAAGCATTAAAGGTTAACTTAATATGTATTTATTTTTGGTGTTCTTTGTAGGGAATTAACTATTGAATTTTCTTGTTTGATGCCATGCTGTAGCACAAAACATTTTCCTTTTTAGCTAGGCTTGAACAAAAATGTTTTCTCAAAAAGAGCATTGTTCAACTTGTCAAACCAAAGTGTCAGTCAACAAGGGTCAAGAAGCAATGCAATGTGTTTATATGGACACACAAGCAGTTTAAGTCAGCAACATCTGTTTTTCCAGAAGTATTTTATGTATATTAAGCCATGGTGGAAACAAAAAGCATTTTATAATTATACTCTTGTCTTCAGTTTGTTTCCTTGTCTTTTCCTTTATGCAACTTTCAATCCTTCTCTTAAACTACCAATAAAATCTTTTAAAGCCACAGCCAGCCAGAAGAGTAAAATATATTTTTAGAAGAGAACTTGCCAACCTACAGCTGTGTTCATTCACTTGAGCTATTTTCCTGTTTTGGTTTCTTTGTGTCAGCTGGCCAGACTCTGGTGCGAGGGCTCCCCCTTAAGGGGCTGCTGCTGCACTCTCGGTCTTCTCGTAACCCATTGGCTGATGCATCGAACTGGACATTCTCAAGGCTACAACAAATTATTACAATTGTTTATCAAACAATTTTGCTTGCTCATAACATGTTAATAAAGATAACCAAAAAAAGAACAAAAGAGAAAAATTAGTTGTTAGTGGGTGTCAATGTGATCACATGACTTGAAAATTAGAAGAGCAAAATGGTTGAGTTTTTCCGACAAACAATGGGCAAAATCTGCATGTAGCTTTCATTTAATGAGGTAATATTAGATTAAGTCAATTTAGTTTGAAGTATTAAAAGATATTTTAACCACACTTTCTGTTAAACTGAAACCTTTCCACTAACAAATTTATTGTTACATTTTTGAAGAATGACAACAAACAAGTTTTGTACACTCAAACAATGTTTTAAAGTTTTCCAAGCCTACACTAGTAAGACCTAATTTTAATCAATATTGGTTTTATAATCAAGTGATCACATATACATTGTTATTTTGGTTATACAGTGATTATTAATGACTAGACATTGTCTCATGCAAGGTATTCACATTCTTACTTTAGTTTGTTAACATTAACGGTTAAAAATGCTTAGAATTTCATGTTCTTGATATACATTTATGTTGAAGGTTGGTGTACTTACTCTCGGTGCCGTACTTTACTCACAGATCTGTCAGCCTGATTACAAGAACAAAAAATAGTCTTAATGTGTTTTTTATCATCAGCTCGCAATACCAGCAAATACTGTTACTATGACAACACATTAACTTGAAAAAAAGTACTGCCCAACCATAATTGAATTTACAATATCTTAAACTTGGTTAAGAATGAAATATTACCTGGATTTTATCACCAGTATATGTGTTCAGACACAAAATAAAAACCCTACATTTTTATTGCAAAAATTCTTTAGCTGTTTAATTACGGTAAGTTTTAAAATCAAGAAACCGTACATAAGATTACATGAACTAAGTTTCTGAAAATTTGAAAACTAAACTGGTTAGAACATCCAAAGTATTGCTGGGCTTCACTAGACATCATTTCAAGTCTCATGCAGAATATTTATCAGCTGAATGGCAAATTTTCAAAAGAAAAATACTTGGCTTAGTTCTTGTATATGTCTTTGTGGTAAGTGTTTGACCACCATTTAAGTTGACAATTAGATTTGTAAGACTCATGCAGCTGATTGAAACCCAGCAATTACCTTTACCAGCAGTCAATGGTCAGTTAATTAAGGTCATTACTATAGATTTAGATGGATAATTTGTTTGGCTATTAATCATAATTCATTTTATTTTTAATACTTCATCACATGCATCATCCCTTACATCTAGCTAGCTTGTGCCTGATTCAATTTAAAATTCCGATAAGAATTCTCAGATATAGAAATGTTGAAAAGTTATATGGAAGAAAAATACAAAAACCAAATAATTATGTTCCTTAGCATTCACTTTTTTAAATTTTCCTACAACTTTAAGGTGATTTAGATTTACAAAATGACTGCTACATGCAGGAATGCCATTCATATAACCATTTGTATTCTTTTGTAACATTTCTAAAAAAATTATTTTAAATTGTGCAAGTAAATAAATTTTGTGCTGAAAATTGAGTGGAAAATAAGAAAGTGCTTTGAAAAGTAAGAATTATAAATTTGCAAACTAAGCCTTAGCTGTGTTTGTAAATGAGTAAAATGAGTGAACAAAATGTTGAAGTTTTCTTGCAATTACCAGGAGACCCATTTTAGAGAGCATTCATTTTTTTAGAAGAGAGGGTGAGGTGGAGGAGGAATCCTGGGGAGGGTCACCAAATATTTATTAGTAGCAAAATGGGGGGACATCATTTTTCTTCTTGAAAAGAGATGTTGGAGTAAAAAAAAAACTACCAGGTAGGGGAGGGTGTCATGACTTTTTACTCTACTTTTATGGAGGTCACAATATTTTTTATTTAAGACTCAAACAGATAATTTCCTCTGTTCCACAACCCTTCAGTATGGTTTTAAATGGAACATATTGTTTTAAATTGGTACTCGTTCAGAAAAATGCATATTTAAAACTCAGAGAATATAGTCTTCAAATTCAACATCACCGGTAATTGAACTTTTCTATCTTTCTACAGCAGCTACATACAACTAAGTCAAGGTAATAAATAATGCTTATATAATTCTTTTTAAAGATATTTATAGAATACTTTAGTAAGAATAAAATTTTGCAGAAATGCAGCAACAGACAAGCAATACATATCTTATTAGAAAGTTTTATGTGTAGTATTGTTTTGATAATTTATAAGTCTCACATAGCAAGCCAAAATATGAGTGATTAGTAAAATACTATAGGTAAATCAAAACCACAAGGAACTCAGAAAATTCTGAGTTCTAGGTAGGATTCAAACCCACGACCCTCCAGTTACTAGTCAGATGCTCTAACCACTGAGCTACTGGAGACTATGGTGAGCAAAGGGTCATCTGTAAGCCATGAACTATGAACTGCATCAGTGAGTCACATAGACATGTAAATGAGACATGTAGATGAGTAAAATATCCAGCAATACTATACTTGGCATGAATAAGCACTTTTCCTTTAATGTTTAACCATGATTGTCATTTTGTCTTCTGCTATTATTGTTAAATTGCATTTCTCACACTTCTTTATTCTCTGCTGCTTTTCCTTTATTAGCCTGTTTATTCCTCTCTTTTCTCTCCTTTCATTTTTATTGGCTTATTAATTATTCTCTGCTCTTAATTAAACCCATTATTCTTTCCTTCTCTCTTTTACTCTGTCAAATGGCAAATGCTCAAAACGTCAGTAGAGTTAAGTATACTCTTTTTCAACAATGTTACATATTTACTTTCGCTCATTAATTTTACACAAAACTGTCTGATAAGAACTTTATTATCCAACTAATTTCCTTTTTCCCTAAAATAAGGGTTTAAAACACTTTTAAGGCTTTGCATGACACTTTACATGACTTTGATAGTTTTGAAAACCATTTGTTTTTTACTGTACAAAAATAACTACAGTAGAAATATGCAGGGGCAAATACTGTTATTCACACTTTAGACTCTAGCAAGTACCAGCTGTCTGATAAAGGAAATGAACAAAGAAATGGAAATGAAAACAAAGCAGCCCTAGCCCAGGCTCAAATTTCCAAGAAATGAATGAAATAAACACTATAATCAGGTAAATACTAAGAAAGTTCTTCCAAGGTGTTTTTTGAAGGTTGGAGAAGTCATTATGTTTCATGTTAAAGTTTCCTCAACCTTAAGCATTTACGTTTAGAGCCCGAAAGCTAGGTTACGTAAATGCTTAAGGTTGAGGAAACTTTAACATGAAACATAAGAAAGTTCTTGACTGAATTATAATAGACTTTAATCAATTCCCATAGCAAAATTTGAAGAGTAAATCAAATGTCAAAACAAAAATATTTTGTTGGACCACGTGTTCATTGGAAATAGGACTGGGAATGAGAGCAGCCTCTCTGAACATCAAAGCATGCTGGATTGGTCTGTTTGTGTGTGCGCCAGACAACTGGTACAGCTGGGTGGTAATAAGTCATACTTTAGGTTAACAAGACATTAAGATGAATTTACATTATTCAATGAACCAAATGAAAGGAAAGACAAGACCATGTTTTCTTGTAGATTAATAAAATTCCAGCTTTGAATGCAGAAAGTACCACATTTTTTCAGAGGTAAAGTTTTGTTTGTGGTATGTACTTTCAACACATTTTGTAGAATTGAATAAATTGTTTACATAAAAAGCTGATTTAGCTATCAACTCTCTAATAGAGAAATACTTGTAATGAGAATTCAACACAATCGATAACTACAATGACTGAAAAGCAAAGAATTTCATTTACCGTGTAATTAGTCGTTCATCTTCATCCCCAAATTCCCCTCCCATGAGGGATGGCTCCCCAACAACCATAACATCTTGACTTGCCAAGGGAAAGTTTGTGGCATTGGGGGATTTTTTCTTTGATGTGCTGTTTCCAGACGACGTTGGCGTAGATGCATTTGGGGTGGATGATGACTTTCTTTTTCTTCTTGTTCTTGTTGGACGAGTTGTTTCTGAAGAGGAAATTGAATGTTCTTCAGAAAGTATA
>JANTNT010231930.1:0-14702 GCA_024752375.1 Entacmaea quadricolor
TATGTTACTTATTTAACTGCGAAGATCATTCGAATTCATTCATTACTTTATCCGCAGTACAAACCACTCATATTCAATACGCCTAGCAGGCGTTTTTATATTTATCCACTCTGGAGACCGTTTTCGAAACGTTTCGTTTTCAGTGGAAATTTCTCGATCAGGATTCGTGAGGACGTGTGTGGACGGATGGTCTTACCGGATAAATAAAGTTGCATTTTCAAATTTATCCGACATAGTGTGTACGGAGCCTCAGTTTTTCTTGCGGATTCAATCTTGCAAAATCGAAAAATTGAAGACATTATGCTGCAACATTCATGGAAAAATACTTTTTTACTTACTGTTTACTTATTTTACGCACCTGAGAAAACTGTCTGTTACTTGACGTCATTTCCGGTCTCGGTGGATTTTTATCAGCTCAATGACAAGTTTTGAATTGAAAATTAGTTGGTTGAGTGCACATGGTGGTCATTGTTTGACCATCATTTGAGGTTGAGAATCGATTCATTCAGCTCATTGAAACCCAGCAATGTGCTGGATGGCAAGCTTTTGCAACCAGGGCATTTTCCTACACAAATCCTTATAAAATAATTTATTTTGTATTTAATGTCATTTCTCTTGTGTTTTATTTTATGAGCCAAAACTTCGCCCTCTTACTAATATCGAGGTGCTCTTTTCTGGAGTTTATTTTGACACTGCTGCTTGGATTAAGGGAGATAGGGTCACGTGACCTCTTTGTGCAACTCGTATATTTAAAAGCAATCAAAATACATATCAAAATTGGATGGGGGACAACCCTACTCGACAGGGAAATATAAAACATTTTTTATTTTTGTTTTTAGGATGAAAGGTTCCCTAAAGGAATTGGTATTGAAGGTAAGATTGATGTTTTCTCTTCGTTGTTCTCCAATGCAGCATACGTACTACCTATGCTAACCTCTCCCCTCAAGGGGGAAGGAACTTTTGTACGCGAGGCCAAATTGAAAAAGTAAATTAACCACAGGAAGCCCAAGCTCGGTATTTGTACTAGTTATTTACAATAAATATATACGGTAACTTAAAAAAACGGTTTCTGTCTTTAAAGTCTCCCGTGTTATAAATTTTAAAAAAATTTTGTTTGTTTGTTTATTCATACCATTTCTCAGCGCAATCTGAGTAATTTTAAGACGCCTATAAACAGTTAAAATAATTGCTTGGGTTCCCTGTGGATTAACCGGAAATGGAGTAAAACGTATTCTCGAGACCTGGCGTATATTTCTCTTTTTTTTAGACAGTAGAGCCCAGTCCGTTCTCTGTCAACCTATCATCCAATCAGATGGTATTTTAGTAGGTAAGTCGCTGATGTAAATCAACAGAGTCCCATAGAAACAAACAGTATTTTTCAATGCACAGGAAGCCCACTTTAGATAAAAGTAATGATGAAATAAAAGAAAATCAAAATAAATTGTCTTTTGTTGAATTTTAGTAATTTGATACTAAAATGGCTTGCTAAATTCGTAAGCAAATGAAATGGTTATTTTGTCGCTTTGCTATTTTCTTGTGTTCTATTCGCTTATTGTGTGCTTTCTCTATTCGCATACGATAATTAGCGAACACACTTCTCGATACGTTTCCGACACATTTCCGACAATCTTACGATTCCTTTCCCATACCTATTTAAGTATCAAACAATTGTTACACCTAAAAACGATATCTTTTTTTCCTTATTAATTTAGGAATTGTAGAGCTTGTCAAATCTTTAGGAAGTTCTCCTTTTCAAAAAGAAGACGAAGAGGTAAAAATAATAGTCTTGTTGAAAGCGTTGTTGAGTTAGGGTTTCCAGCCTTGTCATTTACTATTATATACTAAACAGTAAAAAAAGTTCAAAGATCGCTTAAAAACCGTTAAAAATGACTAAAAGCCACTTTAAGACAACTAAAATCTAATCTTTAACAGCATCGCTACATTCAAACTCCCCAAAATATTTTTTAGGTGATTATAGTATTTTGATTGATTTTCTTATGTATTTCATATAGCAAATCCAGCACAAAATCGATGCTTGGGCTACCTGTGTTCCCTCTCCAAATTTCCTCTCCTCCCCAGTTCCCTCCGACCCTTTTCACGATCCCTGTTTTCTTGGGCCACTACGCAAGCTATAAAAATAACTTTTAATAAAACGGCGGTTTTAAATGTAACGACATCAAAATTCGAGAGAATTACTATAAAATATATTTTTAAAATTTTCATTCTAAAACCTCAATCAAAGAACGTAATTTACCGCAATACTTTGAATATTCGTCTTGTTTGAATACCAACTTGCAAAAACTTGCGTTTCCCTGTGTTGACTTTTAAACTTAGAGCCGTTTTCTCTCTATGAGTGGAAAACTTACGATACATTTACTCTTAAATGGTTTTCCGCATTTGAGCATTGTGATTGGATGGTGTCTGTTTTCTCGCTTTCTGATTGGTTCAGACCGGAAGCCATTTAAGAGTCAGGTATTGAGGCGACTCGCGTCTCGTTTGAACGATACGAACGCAAACAAGTAAGGGACCGGTCATTATTTAAGTCGGGGGGGTGGAGGAGAAATTGGGGGATCCTGAAAATTTTTGGAGAGAAATTAGGGGGGTCTTTAAAGCTGAGAATGACATTTAAAGGGGTCCTGAAGTCTCTTTGATAACTTACATAGTCCCAAAGGGGGGCTCCAGAAAATAATAAATGCCATCAGAGTGGGGTCTCGAAATTTTTTGGCATCAAAGGCAATTTCTCCTCCACCCCCTCCCCCTCCTCCGACTTAAATAATGACCGGTCCCTAAGTATCCATGGACTTGTGTTCTTGTCTGATCAAGGCTTAATTTCTCAGTTATTCCTATATCTTTGTTCTCATGTTTTATAGATATTAAATAGTTACTTGGTGTGGGGAAGTATAGCTATACATCATGCTGAGGTAAGACAATAGAATACATATGCGTCGCTAGAAGTGGTTCGATGATTTGAACGAATTTCACTCTCCCTCCCCTCCCCTCCCCTCCCCTCCCCTCCCCTCTACTTGTCCCTTCAAAACGCCGGCGTTTAAAGTATATTAATTGAATACAATAACTGATATTGGCAGGTTTTAGCGACGGGCCTGATACTAAAACACATTGTACATGACTGTGGAAAAAATACCAACGCTGAATAGCGGCTGTGATTTAAATGCGATTTAAATAAAAACTTGCTCATTCGAAAATTCTATCATTTTCATAAAACCTGGGAAGGATTTTGCCGTAATAATTTGTTTTGCGTCCGTGTAATTGCGCTTCGAAATTGAAAGGTCGCGCGCCGAGATTATTCCATCGAGCCTCCATAACTATAATTCGTAAAAATGTATAATTTGCGATTTATTCCAAATCTTTGCCAAGGCAACACCAATCGAGCTGAAAATACATAATTCTCAACTTCCATCATTACCCTATTATTGGTGCAAAAGGCGTTCTGATCGGCTAAGGATAAGTCTATCAATCCGCTGAATGAAAAGTGGAAGTGTGGTCGAAAAAAAACTACTTCAAAACACCTTAAATAGAGGTGATTGAGTTTAAATTATATTCTTATGTCTTTTATTTCTTTTTTCTTTTTTCAGATTTCAAAACAAATTCAAAAACAGAAGGATCTGAATAGCTTTTTATTGAATGTTGTACGGTAAGTTTTCCACGGGGATCCCGATGGTTGCTGGATTTTAAAAAAAGACAGATTCTGGCCAATATATCACTATATAACGAAAGATGAAGTATTCATAAGTTAGGGAAGTAAAGATGCTAGAAAATTAATCGGTTTGTCACTAGCTAATCAGAGGACTTGGAAAAACTCACTCCACCTGATGGAAATCGAACCCATCGAGTCTGATTGACTAGTGACAAACCGATTTATTTCCTAGCAACTTTACTTTCCTATCTAATGAATACTTCATCTTTCGTTATTATTGTACAGTGTTCTGAAGTGAACACTGGTATCTCGAGCCTAGCAGTATGCAGGCCGTATGCCATATGAACCCAGATAAATGACCAAACCACTTGAGTCTCCCTGTAGCTCAGTGGTAGAGCATCCGACCGGTATCCGGAGGGTCATGGGTTCGATTTCCATCAGAAAAAAAATCCGAGTCCTCTGATTCGCTAGTGACAAACCGATTAACTTTCTAGCATATCACTATATATTTATACGACGAACTGTCAGAAATATCTCTGCCAGTTTTCCGAGCGTGCACCGTGAGAACAACGAGGGAATCCATTCCCAGAGCCTGTGTTTATTTTGTTGTCCGCGGAGCTCTCGGCGAATTCCAGTTGCTCATGCGTATCGATTTAATTGTTTCGGTTGATTTTGAACAATTAAAAAAGGGGGACGGGAACGAAAAAAACTTTTTCTTCGCCCAATGTGATTACCTATCTAGCAACTAAATCGATGTTCTTCTTGCAGATCGATATTCGATGAAATATGTACCATGGACGTAGTGATCGAAAAAATTATGGTACGTTGTGGCCTGATTTTTGCGGCTTTTTCAGATATTTTCTTTGTTCCGGCAAAATCATAATTTCGCCCTATACTGGTTTCCAGAGTTGTCTCGCCTTTCCGATGGGCGTGCGACAAAGGCCCGAGAGGAAATAGGGTTTAATTTTCTTAACCTTCGGACTTCGCCTTCGTGCCTTCGGCACCTACTCGTCGGATATTAAAGCGAGACAATCTGTGGCACCAAGGGTGACATTTTGGTTGAAAAAACAGATTTCATCTATTCAGAATCTCGATTGATTACCCAACAGGCTTTTGCAAAGAAGCTGGTGAATGCAGATCGCTGCTCTCTGTTTATGCTCGACAATAAAACCAACGAACTTTACGCGAATTTATTCGACGAAGGTGACGAGGACGGTTCGGGATTCAAGTTCAAAAATGGACGGGAAATAAGGTATTTCATATGCAACAAAACTCCTTGTAACTTTGTGGGTCTTTAGATATCGAACATAGAGCAGTTTTTGTATCAGTGGGCAACGTACGACTCTTAGATGGCTTCCGCTCTGAACCAATCAGAAAGCGAGAAAACAGACACCATCCAATCACAATGCTTGAATAAGGAAGCCATTTGAAAGTCACGGTACCGTATACGTTTACCACTCATACGGAAACTGCTCTATTTCTTTTTATAATATAGGCAACCACTGGATATGAGCGAACGCGCGCTCATGGTTGGCTACTCTACTATTAGGCTATTAGCTGATATACCGTGAGTAGAAAGATCATCAAAATGGCCGAACGCTTCGGTGAACTTTCAAAGGCGAAATACAGACTACTAAGATATTTTTTATTTCTCGTGATCCAGTGGTTGTCATTATAAAACAGTTATTCTACTCAATTGACCAATCCCCGGCTTTGCTTGAGTGAACACCAAACAATAGAGTCCTCAAGTGTGACGTCACGTTGCTATGGCGAATGTCCGACAAACAAACTCAAATTTATCAGTTTCTATAGTAGTTTTTGATTTTTTCTTCATGTAGCTTTATAATGTGTTTATTTTAAGACAGACATTTACAATTTTAAACAATCGGTTTCTGTTTCACGCTGTATATCAAGAATATATTTTAGTTTGTCCGACGTAGCAACAGTAACTAGGGAGGTAGAACATTGAATGTGATTGGTCAATCTCGTCGCACATCAGCTCGTGTACGACTCAATTTCGTGGAATAAATGCTAAATGTAAGTGTGGAATGACAGTGTGCATCTCTCGACTAATCACATATGGAGAAGTTAGCGTTTTTCGTATAAGTGGTAAACGTACGGTACTGACTTACAGTATGTATGTATGTATCATATGTATCATATGTATCCTATGTATGTATCCTATTATATGTATCCTATGTGAATTACAGAACCGTCCACAACATTTATGTTAACAATATGATACTTTTTACAAAAGGAAAACTAGTTGTGTGGGAAAGGACAAAAATGTATTCCATCCTAACATAGGATAATAACATCAACTTTTCAAAACGTAATGTTGTAAATAAATCTTTAATTTATACTTTACATAGACTAAATCATCGAATTATACGTTAATCGTTCATTTAGTAGCAATAAAAGAGTTTATTCTCTGCAAAGAGACAATTTCCGGTCCCAGGAGAAAACTTTCATTTTGGGGGACAAATCCCAGGGGACATTCCCTGTCCCGTGGAACAAATCCCATTTGAGGAACAATTCCCATTTGAGGGACAATTCCCAGGGGACAAATCCCGTTCGGGGACAAATCCCACTTTGAAGGTCCTAAAAAACGGGAAATGTCCCGGGATATGTCCCCTCCGATTTTTGATAAATCCCGGTCAAACATTGCTACACTACATTACACTACATTACATGACATGACATGACATGACATGACATTACACTACACGACATGACATGACACGACATTTACATGACATAACATGACATGACATTACATTTACATGCCATGACATTACATTACATTTACATGACATGACATGACATGACATGACATTTACATGACATGACATGACATGACATTACAATTACATGCCATGACATTACATTACATTTACATGACATGACATGACATGACATGACACTACATTACAATTACATGCCATGACATTACATTAGATTGACATGACATGACATGACACTGCATTACAATTACATGCCATGACATTACATTACATTTACATGACATGACATGACATGACATGACATGACATGACATGACATGACATGACATGACATGACACTACATTACAATTACATGCCATGACATTACATTACATTACAATTACATGACATGACATTACACGACAACATGACATGACATGACATCACACTACATTACATTTACACGACATGACATGACATGACATTATATTACATTATCCCGCATGAAATGAAATAAGGGTTCCTAAGCAATCAATCGTTCTCGTTCTGTTTCTTTAGGTTTGCGGCTAATAAAGGTATCGCTGGTTACGTAGCTTCTAAGGGGATCATATTGAACATACGCGATGCTTATAGAGATCAACGATTTAACAGAGAAGTTGACATGAAGACTGGTTACACCACGAGAAACATACTGTGTGTACCTGTAAGATGTAAAGGAAGGTAAGAAACGTTAGAGGTACCTTATAATTATGGCCTTTTACGAAATGCGCGGCTCTAATTCCCGCGAACAATAGATTCAAGTCGAGGCTTGGAGCGAACAATACAACAATATATGAGAACATGGCAACAAGCCTCGACTTGAAGCTATTGTTTGCGAGCTCGCCAGCCATCTCTTTTTCCCATACAATTCATATTTAATTCTATTTCTCATGTGTCGTGCACTGCGAGGTTAAATTTATTGATGATTCTTCTTACTAACATTCAGATGTTCTTTTCATTTCTGGAACTTATTTTGACACTGCTGCTTGTTTTAAGGGAGGTAGGGTCACGTGACCTCTTAGAAGCATATTTCGAAAATTTTCCTCGGGCTCCCTGCGGAAAAAAACCCAACGCGCAAAGGCCTTTTGGGAAATATTTTATGGTAAGTCGTGTTTTCAGCCCAGGAAATTTTAGTCTGGTTTACCACAGGTACTCCTTTTAATTAAAATTAAAAGCCGTTCAATTAAAACACGAAATTTGAGATATTGAATTTTGTTACTGTATGTAAAAGTCATGTATTGTTTTTGTTTGTTTAGCATTATTGGTGTAGTCCAGATGGTTAACAGTTACAGAGGATTTTTTTCATCTGAAGGTAACGTGAATTGAAAATCGCACTGATATAGTTGTTGTTCCCTTCTAAAGAATGGTTCTCACTCTTTGCACAATAACCGTTTTCTATTTAAAATCCTAAGCATGGTAGAATTTAAGCCAAACTCGCACATTAGATATATATATCATGTACATATGATTTATTACAGATGCGCAAGCGTTTGAAATGTTTGCAGGGTACTGTGGACTAGCATTACATTACAGTCAGGTAAAGATAGTTAATGATGATGATAATGTTATTATGACGATCACGCTGATGACGACGTTGATGTTGACGATGACGTTGTTGTTAGTGTCAGTGTCAGAGGACTTCACCGAGCACAGGTAATCATGTGACGGACTCAAAGTCCCAACGAGGCGGTTCCCTTAGATGGGCCTACGGTTTAAAGTCCTTATCAAAGATGACGTTAATGTTGACGATGATTATGAAGACGCTGATGATGACATTGATGAAATGGATGATTATTATTATTATGTTATCATTAAAATAATACCAAGATACCGAGTTTTTAAGGATTTCTTCATAACTTATTTCATTAGGTCTACAACTGTTTAGACCGTGCACAACAAAAGCACCAGGTTGCGCTAGAAGTCTTGACGTATCACTGCTGTGGAACAGACAAGGAAACAGAAGAATACGTTATAGCTTCTCAACTCGTCATGGTCCCCCCTGACTTCTACAGGTGTGTAACGTCACTAGACGGGCATTTATTCATTTTTTGATGTCGTTTTTGTTGAAATTATTATTTGAAACTTAGTTGAAGACAATCGTTTATTATCTTGCCGAGATTAATCGTAATAATAATGTTTCCTAGATGCTATTAAACACGACAACCCAAAGATTTCAAGAACAGCACTTGCGCGCCAAGTGAAGGCGTTTACCATTGAAACGATGTATAAAAAGCGCAGGGCTCAGAGGAGAAGTACTGGTGCGCGCGCAACGTACGTATTTTATTTGTATTTTTTTCTGAGTCTTTCCGAGCGCATGACATACATACATGCCTTTTCAATCCGATTTTATGATTACCGCAGGAAAGAATTATTGGGGAAGCTGTGTCAATATAATATGTGTAATTGGAATTTCGTAAGCAGGACATTGCGCGCAAATCACGGGAAAAAACGATTCGCGCGCAACTCCTTTGAGCTCTGTGTAAAAAGTGGTCAATATTAACGAAATGACCGCGATCAGATAACGCGCAGCCTGTAGACGAATCAAATTACACGTTCAAAGATAAACTTTACATCGCTATATCTTGTAATGTGCTCTGATTCTTGTTTACTTTAGTTGGGACTTCGATGTCTATCAGGACTACGATCTTCTCACCAAATACTTTATTTATATGACGCAGGATTTTTTTGAGACCTGTCAAGTCAGGTGAGATTTAATGAGCAACCGACCGACCGACCGACCGAACGAACGAACGCACACACGGACAAGCTAACGAACTAACGAACGAACAAACGAACGAAGGAAAGAATGCACGCACGCACGAACGAGCAACTGACTAACGAACACACGAACGAACAAACGAACTGACTGACGAAGAAAAGAACTGACGAAAAGAACGCCAATGGAGGGAGGGAGGGAGGGAAGGAGGGATGGAGGGACGGACGGATGGACGGACGGATGGACGGACGGATGGACGGACGGATGGACGGACGGATGGACGGACGGATGGACGGACGGACGGACTGACCTTATTTATACAGATTAACATAATACACCGTAAGTAATATAACAGAATTTATAACAATTATCGTTATTATCCTCAGAGTGGAACTAGAAACAATAGTTCGGTTCACCCTAATGGTTCGTAAGTGCTACAGAGACATTCCCTATCACAACTGGGCACATGCGTTCTCAGTCGCCCACAGCATCTACATCCTTCTTCGTAAAAATGAAAACATTTCGCCGCTCGAGAAGCTCTCGTTATACATAGCCGGTATATGCCATGACGTCGATCACCGTGGGAAGAACAACGCGTTCATGCTTCAGTGTAAGACGCCTTTAGCTAACCTATACACCACGTCTACAATGGAATGGCACCACTTTAATCAGGGTGTATTTATCCTAGAGGTATAGTTCAATTCAAATTTACTTGTAGCCTCTTCCGTAGGCATCTCCCTCTGTGGCTTTCCTCAGTCTGTGGGCTTCCTGTGGCACTCAGTCCCTCTTCGTTGAGTCCGATTCGCCACAGGTATACCAACAAGGCAATTTATAAAAGAAACGAAGAGACGCCAGCGGAGGAGGCTACTTGTAGGGTAGCAGGGGTGAGTTGTGCTCACATCTCACTACTGCAACCGGAGTTCAGTCCTGTACTAGGCGTCATGTAAGTGAAGTTGTTATTTTGGCTCCTTTGCTTTAAGGAGTTTCACTCCCGCGTGCAACATTTATTTGGGTTGAAGAATTTTTTTTATGTTTTCTTTTGTTTTCTGGACGCTCATTTTGTTTTGGAAATAAATGTTGTACGCGCGAACAAACTGGGAAACATTTTGTGAAATAAAATTGCCTCCGCAACATTGTTACCTCGTTTGTCCTGGCTTTTAAGGAAAGAAGCAAATAAATTCAGTTTATTTTTAAAATCTTTTTCCGTTTTTCTTTTCTTTTTTTCTTTTTTAGGTTGAAGGGCACAACGTATTCGGTCAACTTAACCCCGACGATTATCGTGGTGTAAGTCAGTTTGGACGATTGAAAACTGGACTGTTTTTATTTATCATCTTTCTTTCTCTCTTTTACTCTTCCTCCTTCCCTACCTCGCTTCCATCCTTCATTCCATCCTTTAATCCATCCATCCATCCACCCTTCCTTCCATCCTTCCTTCCATCCTTCCTTCAATCCTTCCTTCCTTCCTTCCTTCCATCCTTTAATTCATCCTTCCTTCCTTCCGTCCATCCTTCACCTATCATTTTTTATAAAGTAGTCATTAGTTAATATCTATTATTTGCTATTTTTGATCATTCACTGTTATTAATATTTTATTATTTATAAAAATAAATTATTAATATTTATATTGTAAATTATATATTTATTTATTATATACTCTAATTTATTACTATTTATCAATCATTAACTACTATCTCTATCCTGTATTATTTATCTAATATTATCAATAATTTATTGTTATAATGTTAGGTTCTTCAAGGAATTCAGGAGGCCATTCTAGCGACAGACCTGGCAACTTTCTTTGGCACAAGAAATGACCTGGAAAGACTTCATCAAAACAACTCGTTTAACTGGAAAATAGAAGAACACAGGTCAATATTAAACTAATTTACCATAAGTTAGACTTATAGAAAGTTTACAGCAGAATTCGTATGAATAGAAAATGCATGGTACATGTGCCTTCCATCGCACGGTCGCCAAAGTACAAAGTACAAGTTAAACACGCGCATTCGATCGCACGCTCACAAAATACGCAATAATTAAACACGCGCGTTCGAACGCACTCTTACCGAAGTACGCAATATGTTAAATTCGCGCGTTCGATCGAACGCTCACCAAAGTACGCAATAATTATACACGCGCGTTTGAATGCACCCTTAAGGTCCTGTTACACGTAACGACTTTTCGTGCAACTTGTCTCGCGAAAAAAATTTATTGCAAGTTGCACGCTCACTTTTTACGTGTAACACCCCCTTGCGCAACTGATTTTTTTGTTTTTTGAAGTTGCACGAGAAGTAGGAACACCTTCTGCTTTCTGCAACATTTTTTTTTCGATTTTCACCAAAAAAAATACGTGTAACATGGTTCGTGCAACTTGTCTCGCGACAAATCGAAGCTCCCAGCCAATCACAAACGTGCAACTTGCAACATTTTTTGCGCGCGCCAAGTTGCATGGAAAATGTAACGTGTAGCATACCCGCGTGCAACTGCAACAATTTTTTTCGCGAGGCAAGTTGCACGAAAAATCTTTACGTGTAACAGGACCTTTACCGAGGTAAGTTAAACTGGTGCGTTCGATATGCTCACCAAAGTACGCAATAATTAAACACGCGCGTTGGAACGCACCCTTACCGAAGTACGCAATACGTTGAAATCGCGCGTTCGATCGCACGCTCACCAAAGTACGCAATAGTTAAACTCACGCATTGGACGCTTATTAAAGAATGCACGCTCACCAAACATGTACAGCCAATTGTGCACCCTACACAGGCATATATTTATCTCATGCAATCGTTCTTACATTAAAACCACGTTCAAATGCATTATTCAATGTTACCACAAATTTCGTTTCACATATAACTCATTTCTTCCCCGTTGAACGTTTATGTATTTATGTGCAATAAACACAGAGATGCATGCTTTTTATCACGTACTTCCTTCACATATTATTTTCATTGAGCACTTACAGTTATTTTACCAATAACAGATTAAAGTTTGTAAATTTCATCTTATTGTACAGGAGTCTTATACGGCGCTTGTTGATGACAGCGTGTGATCTTTGTACCTCAGCAAAACCTTGGCATGTTCAAAAAATGGCTGTTAAAATGGTTTTTGAAGAGTTCTATATTCAGGTAGGTCCAACGGTTCAATATATAGGTAGTTGTGCAAAAACAAAACAGTTCGTTACAGACCACTTTCATAAAGTGGTTTTCATTAACCCGTGAAACAAAGTGTACTAATTAAAGTGTAATAGTCAAATAGTTACAATAGAAAACAATCGACTAAGAGCGTGATAAAGTGTAATACGCTGAAGTGTGTTTCACGGGTTAATGAAAACCGCTCTAATGGAGGATTTTAAGATATCCAAACTAAGATCATTTACATAAAAACTACTAATTCCGGCTGAAAGAGCACTCAAAAATTAACAATTTTAGAAAGTTTGAAGATCATTGTAAAAAATCCTGAAGAGATATTGAGGATCAAGATAAGAGAGTTTTGTATGTGTTTTTGTTATCTAGGCCTTTGTGGCCTTGTTTTCATGTTTTTTCACAATCTAAAAGGCTTATAACTTCATAACGAATTATTTTTTTACTTCCAAATTTCTTCATTCTACCTAAATATACATCTTCTTTCCTATGAAAGAGATTATTTGTGATTATTCAAATAATTTATGCTAAACAGTGGCAGCCATTGTGAAAGTGCAGGTCTATATGAGTGGGAAACGTTTGGAATGGTGACTCTTAAATGGCTTCTGTATTTAAGCATTTTGATTGGATGGTGTTTGTTTTCTCACTTTGTGATTGGTTCAGAGCAGAAGCCATTTAACAGTCACAGTACCATACATTTCCCACACATACGAAAACTGCTCACTACTTTTATTTAACCTAAGAAAATGTTGCCCAAGTTCAGGAAAAGTCAAGAGCTGTTGTGAAAAACTGAACCATCTCACTGGGACTCGAACTATGAGCTCTTGCACAACAGACTGGTACCCAACTGAGCTGTACAGGTGTTAGATTTGTCAATTTTCAATTTAGTTTATTAACAGTGAAGATCAAGCTAGTTGTATTTTGGCCATGTGACAGTTATAGTTATTTCCTTCTTTATGTCATCCTTGGGTACCAAGGGCGTCGAGCGGGAGCTGGAAGGGGAGGGGGCTGGGGAGAGGAGGAACTCCCCCTCTCCCTAGCACCCTCCCCTTTCAGCCCCTGCGCGACGCCCTGGGTACCCAAGGATGTCTTTATGTGGACAACCTATTTGACAATGACTGTATATCTGTTTAGGGTGATGAAGAGAAACAGAGAGGTGTAGATCCCTTGCCTATGATGGATCGCAGTAGGAAAAAAGAGCTCCCACAAAACCAGGTAAGGGAAGGTTCATTTAATATCAGGGGGGGCATGGAGATTTTAAATTTCAGAATATGAAATTTTCAGAGCCCCCCATTTCTGAACTTGCCAAATTTTGCAGCCCCCCAATGTATAGTGTAAAAATTCACCAGCATGGTAAAAAAAATTGATTTAATAGCCATCCGGAGCCATCCCCAAGATAAAAAGGCCCCATTCTATATCTTTTAGAAAATTAGAGACCCCCTTAAAATCTTCACACACCCCTCATCATATAATTTAAATGAAACTTCCCAAAATTGGTACTTCATTAAGCTTTGAAAAGCATACTGTCAACTTGTTAAAGCCCCATTTCTCTTTAAATTTGTGAAGCTAAGCTCTTCTTCCATTTGCCTTACTAGCTGTTAAGAAATTTCCCATCTAGAGCAACTGTGTCCACAAGGTTGCATTCTGTGTCCCACATCGGGGACGAGTTCTTATTTATAGGGAGGGAAGCTAGTGCAAATGGGGGTTGGGTCACCAATTTTTCTGCATAGATAAAGGGGAGTTTACCATATATAACTTTATGCAAGGACTAACTAAAATATCAGTAAGTATTATTTATTATTACTTATCATTGTGCCTCACAAAAAAGGGGGGGTTGGGAGAAATAGTAACTACTTCACGTATGCCCCGTTCTATTGTCCTGACTTTGTTTCTTTTCAAAAGAAATAAATGAACAAAGTCAGGACAATAGAACATGGCATACATGAGGTAGTTACTGGAGAAACCCAACATATTGGTATATTCACTGTTGCACCAGTTCTGGCCTCCTCCCTACAAATAATGACTGGTCCTCATATGGAAGCTCATAAAGTTTTTTGTTTCAACAAAATTTCCATGGCTTTTATAGATTGGATTTCTCAAAGGCATTGTCAAACCTTGCTTCACTTTGCTAAAACATTATATTAAGGATATGGAACCACTTATTTGCAATATTGAGTGAGTACCACTATAATTATTAAAAGGGTGGATAAAGGATTTTTGAAGAGGGGGTCCAAAAGAATATTTGAAGGGGGTGGGGTCCAAAAGAATATTTAAAAGGGGGGTCCAAAACCTTCTTACAACAGCCTGGGGAAATCATTTTTGTTGTCATAAGGACAAAAACTGGATTCTTAAGCCTGGTTTTCACTTGCGTCGGAGTCGGAATCGGAGTCGGAATCGGAGTCATAAGCGCCTTAAGACGAAGTGA
>JANTNT010232041.1:0-14695 GCA_024752375.1 Entacmaea quadricolor
TTCATTCATTCATTCATTCATTCATTCATTCATTCATTCATTCATTCATTCATTCATTCATTCATTCATTCATTCGTCCGTCCGTCCGTCCGTCCGTTCGTTCGTTCGTTTGTTTGCTCGTTCGTTCTTTCATTCATTGCTTCCTTCCTTCATTTATTGTAGTTTGCCATACCATACTTAAAGAATAAAATAATATAAATATTATTTAGTAAAAAGAAATAAAAAGATACAGGAAATGAATGGATGGCAGGATGATAGCAGGGGGAAACTAAATTCCCATTTTAATGCTAACCTCTAAAAAGCACAGACAGGAAAATTAATAAAATAAATATCTACTAAACTAATTATATATTTATAAATAACTAATATAATCAAGAAAATATACTAATACATATACTATATACTAATACAATCAAGAAAAATGTAAAGAATATAAATAAATAAACAAACAAATAAACATATATATATATACACACACACACACACATGTATTAAAAGTCTAGGAACAAAGACGTAGGTGCTTAATCAGAGAAAGCTTAAAAGATTTCAGACTAGGGGAAGATAAGACATTACTCCTCCAGGTATAAGATGTATCGTTCGAGTCACTGATATGACAATGAAAAAAAAAACAAAAAAAAAAAACTTAAAATAGTTAGTTCGAGTAGCTTTAGGGCTGATCTTATATTGGTGGTTGCTTCTGGTTCGAGATGCTTCTAGTACCATCAAAACATCTTAAAACCTTGTGACTTGTAATGTAAATTTTCTGTTGCGTTGTAGGTTGCAAGAAGGGTGTCACACATGCAATGTTTTGTAGGTTGCAAGAAGGGTGTCACACATGCAATGCTTTGTAGGTTGCAAGAAGGGTGTCACACATGCAATGTTTTGTAGGTTGCAAGAAGGGTGTCACACATGCAATGTTTTGTAGGTTGCAAGAAAAGTGTCATACATGCAATTTTTACTGCAACTCGCAACGCTACGAAATTGCACAATGCAAGTTGCACTTAAAATTGCCTAGTATAACATGGCCTTGAAGTATAACGAAAATAACAATGAAAGTTCAACGTCTGACCTGACCATCCACTTGTACGTGATCAATTCATCTTGGAGAAGTTTTTGCTTTTTCTTTTCCTTTTTTCTTAAACTTTATTTAACTACTGACTGATAGTTTTCTTAACCAACAGCTACGTTTCCATTGATGTTTTCTCGTCGTTACATCTTCATAATATAAGTAAAAGATATACTTTTTTAACATATAATTTCAGGTTGACAGTAATAGCAAAGGACGTCGAAGCGAGAAGACGTAGACAGCGTGTTCAAAAGGGTAAATAAAATTAGCAATAGATACAAAAGTAGACCATATCTCACTATAGAGACTAGGCAAAACAAACACAAACTTAATTATAAATCAATTAATCCCGTTCCATTTAAAAAATTGTTGTAGAAAAAATGTTTTATAGCAGAAGCAGAGTGCACGGTTACACGGTTATCATACTTTATATAGCGCCATTTGGTTCAAATAGTGTAAGCGCATCAACTTATATTTAGTCAGCGCACCTTGCACAATGTTTTTCTCGTTCCAATTATTTAAGTCCGATAACCTTTATCTGTGCGTTAACAAGATAAGAAAATACAACGGCCATAATAATACAATGGCCAGGTGAACTATAGAGATAAAGCGAATGGGAAAACACAGAGCAGGTCTATTGAAATCTAAATAAACCCTTTTCCAATTCGTTAAATACCGCTGTCTTCCTTGACTACAGACGCATGTACTCAAGCTTAGCCTCGTTTTTGTCTAGATTATTCATATATTACACGTCGAAGACCCGTGGAATTTTAAAGTGCTTCTATTGAAAAGGTTGTGCATTCTTTGCTTCATCGTTGGAATTTGTGAATGTTTTGACGTTGAAACGAGGCTTACTCTGAGTATATGCGTCTGTTATCAAGGAACACAGCGGTCTTTCACGAACTTTGAAAAGGGACTAGCTATTATTGGTTTGCAATGCTTTAAGATTTTTTTAAATTGAACTAAGGCTATCGGAGGTTCACGTCATAATTATTATGGGTTGGATTTCTGGCGATAAACAGCCATCTTAAGAACATCAAAATAATCAGTCCCCTCCCCAGAAAAATTCTTACTGCTATTCTTGCGAGAGGCTTCACACGTAGGAACTTAGCTTGTTTATTTTTGATAAGTTAAAATTTCTACTTTCTTTCGTTTTAGACTATGCAATGGTAAGAATAAAAGTTATTGATTTGAACGACAACCGCCCTCAGTTTGTTCTCTCCTCCTATAAGAAGGTCATCAGTGAGAACACTACCGTGGAGTCATCCATTCTACGAGTTACCGCCACTGACGCCGACGCTGGTATGAATAAACAAGTACAATATGCCATCCAGCACGGTAATGTTAACGAAACATTCTCTTTGGATCCTGATACGGGAACTCTGAGGTTGCGTACCTCTTTGGCCAATGGAAAAAAAGAATTTTTCAATTTGACGATCATTGCAAGAGACATGGGACGACCACCAAAGTCTTCAAGACCTGCTTCTATATTCCTCAAAATTCAGCGCCATACATACGGCCCAACAAGAGGACCATACTTTCCTGAACCTATATACTTTGCCACGGTAAATGAAAGCACTCCTGTTCATACAGAGGTGCTCAGAGTTCGAGCTATAATGGACAAGTCCATGGGGAATGACCATGGCATCAAGTATTATGCAACACAAGTTTCTGGTGGAGAAGCGGACTCACATTTTGCGGTTAATTCAAGAACTGGTGCGATAACACTTATAAGAAAACTAAATTACAGAAAGAGAGATCGCTATGTGTTTTTAGTTGCAGCGATTGGTAAGTGACTCAAAAATAAAAGAAGATTTTAAAGAGGAGATTTCTCTAAGGGGAAAGATTTGGGATTTGTTGTTGTTGTTGTTGTTGTTGTTGTTGTATTTGTTTTGCTAATATGGGAAGCATTGGTGACATAGTGGAGCGTTTTCATCTCTTTGACCCTCGGGTTCAATTAATGGAATCGGCGTTATGTTAGTAGAGTTGGTTGTTGATTCTCTCAGGGGCGAATCCAGGGGTGTCCACTGGTGCCTCAGTTAAGTCCGTCTGCGTAATAGCGCCCAAAAAGCTTGTTCTCGACCCCCAGCAGGGTAGTACGGTTATATGAAGCGATTTCTAATTGGCTCTCGCCAATTCAAATCTAACACTATCACTGATTGGTTCGGCACAAGCTTGACTTGTCACTTTATAATTAGTTACTTCCGATATGTTTTCGCATAAAGTCCACAATGTTTTGATTTTACACGTGGATTTGACTGCCCTGGGTTCAAGAGGATTTTTCTTCTCGCTCTGGCGATCAGATATCTGACGAGATGTACCGAGAACCCCACGGCAAACAAGAACCTTTGGTGTCCAGGGTGGGATTTGATAGTAGGTCGCTTAAAATTATGTGAATGTTTGAAGTTAAAACTATCGAGAATTCGTTTGGCTACTAAACCAGATTCATCTAAGAGACTATTTTCAAGTAAATTGAAGAAATAAGTTCAGCAACACCTCTAAAGAGAATATTGAAAAATTCGTCTCCACGACCGAAACGGCCTAAAGCGCTTCGACTCCCGTGTCCAAAGCTAATCCACGTGTAAAATCAAAACATTGTGGACTTCGAGCAAGAGCAAATCGGAAGTAGCTTAAATGATAAGTCAAGCTTTTGCCTAACCAATCAACGATAGTATTAGATTTGAATTGGCAAAAGCCAATTAGAAATCGCTTCATATAATCGTGCTACCCTGCTGGGGTCGAGAATAAGCTTTTGGGCATTATTACGCAGACGGACTTTACCGAGGTATTTGTCCGGATGTAACGCAGGCTATTTATATTGGGCCAGCAGAAAAAAGAGCTCCTACAAATCCAATTTAACCTCCACCCCTCCCCCCAGTCCCTTATGGACATTTTTTTCGGCCGGATTTCCGAGAGTCGATTGTACTCACGTTTTTTTAAACTTGTCTCAACCCAATAACCGCTTTCTTTGACTTCAGATGTAAGCAGAGCTTCTTCGGTTGACAACGTGCTGATTCGTATTCTGGTTAGGGATGTTAATGATCATAAACCGGTGTTCGACAAACGAGTATACAACGTCATTTACACCAAAGAACCGCCTTTGTTTTCAACTGTAACCACGGTCAAAGCCTCTGATGATGATGCTGGTAAAAACGCTGAACTGACTTATTATCTCCAAGGCAACACGAAAAACGAGAAAAGATACTTTGAAATTGACTCCAGGTAAGACTTCCTCAAGCACATTAAGGCTTGGGTTAAGTCCTATTTTCCTTAATTTTGGGTTTTTTTGAAGTCACGTTTTATTTATTGCAGGGATCTTATTACTCTGGCATTTTTTATTAAATATCCCTGCAACTGAACATTATTCATCGGTGTTGACTTTGGTTGAAGGGTCACGTGACCTGATATAACTATATTTTGATGGTAAAAATTCAATATAAAATGGTGTATACAAAAAACTTATCGGTATGAACGAATTTTATGTTTCCTTTTATTTTTCGAGGTCTTTCAAAATTAGTTTTTGCCATTTGAAAAAGTAGTTTGCATAAGAAGATATTTACGAAAATAGGTCACGTGACCTAATTTGCATATGTATTTTTCCAAAGTATCTTCTGGGTAGACATCAATGGACAAGGTTAATTATGAAAGTCTAATTCATAAGTAAGAGCTAAATACCTTTAAAATAATATGAAATTCAACTTGATTTAAAAACGCTTTGTATTCCCCATTTTCGAAAAACCATTTTTGCTGCCTTAAAGTCACGTGACTATAAAAATGCAAATTTGTTCAACTCTTTATGTTACACTTCACGACCTACATCTCCAACAAAAATCTCAATTTGATTTTAAAGTAAGAAAGTTAATTTAAAAACTTAAGAAAATTCTTGCTAATTTGCAAAAAACCCAAGCCTTAATATACTTGAGGCGGTAATAGTATCCAACAGCGATATCACTTGTCAATGATTGAAAGTAGGGATGTCCACAAGTTCCGTGGCTACTTTTCACAGCTTTTAGATTTTTTAAGCAACTTTGGAGGAAACTTCTTGATTTTTTAGCAACTTTTTGAAAAATTATGAAGAAACTTTTTTGACTTCTTGGAGCATTATCTAAAATCGTAAAAGTTGCGAAATGATGCCGAGGACTTGTGGACAGCTCTAATGTAAAAGGTGTGCATGGGTAGCTAAATTGAGTTTTTCCTAATCTAAAGTGATTTTCAATATACCGCTTGATTGATAGAGCATGATACTTGCAAAAACCAGGCTTTGGTTATGTAAAAGGAAAATAATGTAAATTGCGACGTGAATTATTTTGTGCTTGATTTAAGAAATGAAACACGCCTTCCGTGTTTTGACACGCTAATGAAACACAGAGGTATGTTTGGGAGAATTCGAGAGCAGATCAGTACAAACACGAGACCGCAGATCGAGTGTTTGGACCTGCTCGAGAATTCTCCCAAACATACCGAGGTGTTTCATTAGCGTGTCAAAACACGAAAAAGGCGTGTTTCGTTTCTTTTATAAAATAATAATTATTTTTCTCTGGCTTAAAAAGAAACTATAAAACATATTGAATAACAAAACATGAAAAGGCGGGAAAATGCAAAAATTTTGACGCGCGCGCCGCGAAGCGCCATGTCTTGACAGGCAAATGACACGGCTAATCGGCCAATCTCAGCGCGCGTACTATTAAAATTATTTTATAATACTTTATCATACATGGCCAGTTATTGTCAATTAGTGAAGATTCATTTAACATGTGAAAGGGGGGGCATGAAGATTTTCAATTTTGGAATATAAAATTATTTCTCAGAACCCCCCATTTCCAAACTTGCTAAATTTTGCCATCCCTCCCCCCATGTGTATAGTGTGAAAATCCACCAGCCTAGTAATAAAAAAATAAATTGGCCATCCCAAAACAAAAATTAAAAAAAAAAAAAAAAAAAAAAAAAAATAGCGTCGCCTGTGCAAGCAAAAATTGCTCGGGTAGCCGCGGCTTAAACGACTGAAAAGAAACATTGGATTTTGTTGGAGATATTCTGATTTCAATAATATATATTGATGTATTTCGAACAAAAAAACCAAAAGAAACGTTTGGGTTCAGTCGCTCAGCCGTGGCCAATGATAGTAAAACAATGGTAAAACCAAAGGTTATGCACAGTAACGGTTGAAAAAGTGAGCAAAAACATATAACAATAGATTTCCTAACCTTCTCCCTCTATTAATATTTAAGAAGCAAAAATTGCTATGTGGAGTCATAGTAAGAAGAATGTTGGATAAATTGATAAAAAATGAATTGACATGCATCTTAATCGCATATTATCCTTAATTTAGAACTGGAGCCATCAAGATCAAGCGCATGCTTCAAAGTGAGTCACTAAGTTTGTTTCGGATGTTTGTCTCTGTGATTGACAATGGTGAGCCGTTCCTCAAAGCCGATAAAAATGCTCAAGTGAATGTCTTGATTCTCCAACCGTTCAGCGTCCCCCTAATTTTGATCGAAACTACACAACACACTATAACAGTGCAATTTAATTTGAAATACTTGGATTTGACGAACGTGGAGAAGTTTGGCGTCATAGTTCAAGAATATCTACCAAGCAAAGAAATGTGTAAGTTTTTGGTAAAGCCTGGTTTCCATATGATCGCCACGATCGCTACGATCGCCAGAAACTTGTTTCGGCGATCGCAGTGATCATATGGAAACACAACTTCAACTATCGCAGCGATCGTGGCGATCGCGATCGCCGAGATAGAATTTTTTCTATCTCAGCAATCGTAGCGATCGTGGCGATCATATGGAAACAACTCGGTTGCTCGATCGCTGCGATCGCCGAAACGGTTTTGGACGATCCTGGCGATCATATGGAAACTAGGCTTAACTACAATAAAACAGGAAAATAATAAAACAAAAGAAACAATTATTAAAACGCGAAACCCATGATTGTGACCACTTTTAGTTTATTAGTACAAGATCTTGGCTGGCAAACACTGACCCGAAATCCAGCTTGCGTTTTCGGGAAATAATAGAATTTGCCCAAATATGGAACGAAGTAACAAGTTCCACGCTGGAACTTGAACGTTTAGCATACGAAAAATCTCGTGCCAAAAGCATGCGAATAAAATGATGTGGTCATACTTTAGGGATTCTCAATGCCTTCACTATAGTAATCAATCAGCAAAATCAACTTTCTGTTTCATTTCTTTAGTCAAATATTACTCCAAGCTCAAGCCGTTGACATGGTTTCTTGTTTACCATATTCAAAAACAAAACCAAATTCTTCGTCGATTCATCAGCAAGATGGTTCCCAATACACGAAAACTCACAAAATTTGGTATGTTCCAAATAACAGTCGGTGATGAGAAAAACTGTTATGACAAGAAGAATGCAAGGAAGATTTGTAGCGGGCCGCTCAATCCCAGTTCAAAATACAGGTAACGTTTTGAGTAAAATCAGTTTTCGTACGAGTGGTAAACGTACGGTACCGTGACTCTTAAATGGCTTCCGCTCTGAACCAATCAGAAAGCGAGAAAACAGACCCAATCCCCACTTATACGAAAAGTACTCTTTATAGCTGCATTATACTAGAAGTGGTCAAAAATGTAGCAAATATACTAAATATAAATTTGAAAAGCAGTAGCAGCCATGTCTTATCCCTTTTATATTATTGAACATAGAAACCTACAGAGGAAATTTCTGAAATATGATGTTCCAAAATTAACAAAATTTATAGCAATATGTTAGCACATGGTATGCATGAACATATAACGAATTTGTCTGCGCATGCGTGTAGTTTTTTCTTAAAAATCATTTTCATGGCGGATCGAATGATTTTATGTAGACACGGAACTTTTGGCTGGCGATCTCGTTCTTTCGATTAAGGAAATGTTGAAAATCAAAGAGTTTATCGACATCTAGTGTGTTGCAGATAATTATTTCAAAATTTGGGCGCTTACTTTATTTATATGGTAAGTTTAAAGGTTAAGGTCGATCGCTAAAGTTTTTGAATAGCCATACCTGCCCTTTAAAAACGTCGTTTTGACAAACTTCCCAATGTTCGATTGAGTTGAAACTTTTTATTGGTCTTAGGCTGAGGTTTGTGACCGAGTAAATTTTATTCGTTTTTTTATTTTTGTAGAAACGATATAAGGGAAAAACGAAAATTAGTTTCGCTTGAATATTATAGGCGAACCCGATGAGATCCCGAAAAGCGAATACCACCACAGTAATCTACAACACTAAGCACCCACAATATGAAAGAATTAGAAAAATCCGTATGCATGTTTGATTTCGAGTAAAGTGCAGAAATAACTTTCTCTTACTAATTTAGGGCGTTAGAAGGAATCATTCAATGTGTGGCAATATGGCTTAGAATAACCACACGGATAGCGTTCAAAAAGCGTCAAAACCTTTCCCTGTACTTATATGTTGTCAGTTGCTAAGACAATGAAACTCTCTCAGTTTTATAATAATTTTTTTCTGAGAGATATTTTTAGAATAGCGCAACAGCGAGGTCTTTTGGCTAGATATCAACCGCTAGCATCTCTCAGAACTGAAAGAATATTTTTCAATCTGCAGCGCCTGTGATTGAAATAATTATCTGCAACACACTAGCAGTTGGTAAACTCTTTGCTTCTCAACATTTCGGTAATTGAATGTAATTTTGAAGAACGAAATCGCCAGCCAAATGTTCTATGTTTACATAAAATGATTCGATCCGCCATGAAAATGATTTTCAAGCAAAAAATGCACGCATGCGCAGACAAATTCATTGTATGCTTTATACGTGTAGGTCGAGTAATACCGTACCAATCGAAAGCTGCTTTTCAATTGCTCTCTTAGTACAGTACCGCTTTTGTTAGGAAAGGTTTAGTTCTATTGTTTGGAATATATCTATTGTTTTTTAAACCTATCACGAAACTCGTTCCGATCTGGTGCGGGCTGGCTCTGTAAGTTGCATAGCAGCCCTAACAGGCTTAGAAAGGGACTTGCAAGGGTAGCTACAGAGGCTAGTGATCAACATACCAAACATAGCTGCAACATAGGGACATTTTAAGGACAAGGACAATTTCAGACTTGTAGGGAACATCGATTATCAACCAAATATGCCACTAATGAACTGGTAGAAGTGAATGGTAACTGTTGCTGTTTGTACTTATCCAGTATAACATATGTTAGATTTCAGGTACGCGCTTATATTAAAGACAGTGGCCCATTCCCACAGCACAAGTACAAGGACAGCGACTTTACAGAGGCATTTTTTACAGGTTTGTAATACAACATCCTAATAGAGTGGGAAACGATACGGTGCATTCGTAGTCGTACTATTGCCGTACCGTAATCTTTTAATCGTATCTACGTATTGATTGGAGGAATCGCACAAAAAGATAGGCAAATTTTTGTGATTATTTATCTGAACACTTCCAGTAAGCCTTAATTTTAATAACTATATATAATTAAATTATATAATTATACTATTTTTAGTGTTGCCTTACGTCATCCAAAATCGCCTAATGTCGCCCAATACTGCCTAATATTGCCAAATGTCGCTCAATATTTTGCCCATTTTTCTCTGGAATTAGCCAATGTCGCCAAATTCATAGCTGGACCCCAGAGTAGGCCTACGCATAGCTACCAGTGGACTGACCCCTACTGTAGCCTTGACTGCGATAGCAAATGCGTGGCCTAGGATTATAGAAACGGAGATAGGCGCCGCCCGATGTGCCACTTGGCATGGGAAGGACTTAACATGCCGAGAACCAAAATGGCCTTCATGGAAATCAAAATGGCCCCCAAGCGAGACTAAAGCAAATTGTTTTTGAAATAACATTTGTATATTCCCTTGGGTACACCGATGAAGTGAGACCCATTTTTTGTTATTGTAAATGATAGTAATTTTCTCATTCAGGGTTGAGCGTGGCACATAAGACGTACAGAAAAAGTGGACCACGCAACTACGATGCGGTGGTGTACAGTGTTGGAGCAGCGCTCGTTTTGGTCATCGTGCTTGCATTCTTGAGAGGATTTTATCGACTGAAGTTGGACAGAATTCGGTGAGTAGAAAAATTAACTAAACGACCATTTTGACGTCATGATACCACTACTAAACTACTAGTCTTTTGTTATTCCATATCTACTGGACCGCCTCTTGGCGAGCCTAGTTTAAATTTACCTTAATTTCGTGTTTCCCGTTTAATCATTATTATATATAATTTTAGCCGGTGTTTCCTTTTAGCGCATCACTGGTGTTTCTTAACGGAGTTCTATAATTATTTTTATTTTTTTAAATACCTAAGATTATGTTAAAAGCCCATTCTTTTTTTTATTTGCTGTCTGCTGTTTGTAAAATTCCTTGTTAAAAAATTATCGCGCTTAACATACGTTACAAATCAGCAAGGCCTGATCCAAACGTCGAACTTTCATGTGTTGAGTGCATTACGACGAACCAATGTTTCCAAGACGAGGCGCAGCATGATCTTTTCATACATTCACTGCATTTTATCAAGGTCAGCCTCGTCTCGGAACCATTGTTTCGTGGTCATTCGCGCGAGTTCGGGAAGGTCTATCAATTCTTTTGAGTGGCATGATGTTTTGACAGAATCCACGAGGACAAGAAAAAGCAAATATCATTTCCGGTGAGCAACCCTCGCTTCCAGGACCCCGAGTCACCGGTCGAGAAGATCAAGACACCGGGACAGGGCAGGTAAATACTCTAATGCTAACTGGACACTTCCATAAATGGACTTTAAATATAGGCTTGATATGTTTACATTTGTTATATTTTTTGACCCAAGCCTCCTTTTGTTACCATTATTGATATCAAAAAAAGCAATGTAAAAAGCAGGTTTTATGTAGGTATCCATCGTATAGACATTCCTTAATCTCACCAGTTCAAGTCAGTTACTTGTTTGTCGAGAGGAGTGTTTATTAAGAGGGGCCGCGGCACCATCATTCTTTCCTTATTGAATAAGCCAAAACACTTAATTCTTTAGGACTCAACCGACGTCATGAAATCAGTCTACTTTATCCCATCTCCTTTTGTTATTCTATTCTATATTTTTCGTCACGTCATCGCTATCTTATCTATCTATCTATCTATCTATCTATCTATCTATCTATCTATCTATCTATCTATGCATTTATATATTTCGCAACTTAATTCCTATCTCATTTTGCACTGTATATGTTCATCATTTTTTAATGCCTCTTTTGTTTTTTATTCTTGATGTACAACCTCATGACCAAAATTCTTTTTAATTAAAAACGAATAACAAAGATGCAACTGCCATGTTGGATGATGGGACATGTGAAACTAATAGGCCTTTTATAACAACCAGTCAAATGGTACTGGATGGCAAGGTGCACAAACGGGACATCAAAAACAAAGAAAAGTAAAGGTTGACTGGTTTAGGTGGTTTTATTGTAAAAGCTTTGGCATTATTTTTTTGCTATCCAGGATGGCGGTTTTTGTACCATGAGACCAGTTGTTGCAAAAGGCTTTGTTATCGGTAAACAACATGGCTGTGACGTAACGTACACTCCAAGAATATGCACTCCTTGTAAATCGATCATCCAGCTTTATTTATTTATCTCAGTTAAAAAAGGCAAGCCGAAATAAAGTAATCATTAACTTAACTTGTTTCAGCTTTACTTCTTTACATAAAGCTTGATTGTGAATGGATCATATAAATAATAAAAAAGAAAGACCAAACAATCAAAAAGAAAAACTTTGAAATATTGATCCAGACAATGTAATTAATGGCTCCTGTTTCTTTATTTATGATTTTAGAAGACTTATGGCGTCTATCAATGCAGAAAAGGGATCAGGTAATGTACTAATAATACAATCTGAAAACTGCGTGCATGACTAATATATTTTATTTGTGATTGATTAAGTATAAGAAATGAACCAAGTCACTTACAGATAATAACAAAGTCAAATTTATTATGGAATCGTTTCAAATTCATATATTTGGCATTTTTCTGCTTAGTGTATTTACCATAACCACCACCACCACCACAACAACAACCCATTCACAACCACATCCACATCCACTAACACGCTCACTGATATCCACATCCAAATCCATTGACACACTCATTGACGTCCACGTCCACGTCCACATCCACGTCCACGTCCACATCCACATCCATGTCCACATCTACAACATAACCTTAACAAAAACAACAACAGTAACAATAATAATGATAATTAAAATAGTAATGATGATGATGATGCTGATGATAATGCATATAATGATTAAAATGGATCGATTTAATCAAACCCTGAAAACAACCACAAGACTCTAATGAAAATCAGGGCACGGCTAACTCGCATATCGAATTAGAATATTGATTTTTGTGGAGGGGGAAGACCGGAGAACCCGGCTGGAGGAAAACCCTTGAAGCAAGGGAGAGAACCGACAAATAACTCTACTCACATAAGTAGCGAGCTTGGAAGTCGAACCCAGGTGGACATCAACGTTGAGAGGCAACGTGCCAGCAGCACATGACAGTCACCCATGCTTCTCAATTATGATTATGATGATAATGTTGTTGTTGGTGTTGTTGTTGCTGATGATTATGATGATATTGTTGTTGTTGTTGTTGTTAATGATTATGATGATATTGTTGTTGTTGTTATTGTTAATGATTATATTGTTGTTGTTGTTGTTGCTGATGATGATTATGATAATAATGTTGTTGTTGTTGTTGCTGATGATGATTATGATAATAATGTTGTTGTTGTTGTTGTTGCTGGTGATTATGATGATATTGTTGTTGTTGCTGATGATTATAATGATATTCCTCTGCTCTATCGCTACGCTCCGCCGCAGAGAAAACGTTTATATTGTCTATTCTACATACGACACAGTACAAGTTATATAGGAGAGACACGATCAGCTATGTTTATTGGAGACGAGTATGTTGAAATAAGCTTACAAAAGAATATTCTTTATAATCCAGTTTTAACTGTTACAATAATGTAGTAAATTGAAATAAAGATGAAGGAGCTAGAATTATAAACCTTAAATTATGACAATAAAGAAAATTTTGCCCGGCCGAAACGAGTGGGCGAACTGATTGTGTCAAGTAAAGACAACAACATTATCATATTATATATATATAGGGACGCTGAATAGTCCCAAAGGCACACAAGGTGCTAATTGCGAATGTCTAATATAAACACATTGTTGTTGTTGTTGTTGCTAATTGCGAATGTCTAATATAAACACATTGTTGTTGTTGCTGCTGGTACTTATGATGATATTGTTGCTGTTATTGCTGGTGATTATGATAATGTTATTCGGAAGGAATGAACGACCGCAGATAGTCGGAACTTTATAACGTTACTGTAATTTATTGTACATGTTTCGAGAGAACATCTCTTATCATCAGATATTGTTGTTGCTGTTGTTGTTGTTGTTATTGTTGATTTTATTGTTGTTGCTGATAATTATGATGATATAGTTTATTTTGTTGTTGTTGTTGTTGTTGTTGTTGCTGGTTATTATGATGATAATGTTGTTGCTGCTGCTGCTGCTGCTGCTGTTGATTATGACAACGACGACGAAGATGGCGACTGTGATGGCGACCGTGTCGGCGACGGTATCGGCAATGATAATGATACTAATGACGACGATGTTAATGATCATGTCGATGATAATGTCAATATTGTTCTTATCTTTTTTAGAAATCGGTAGAAGCGATGAAGACGAAGGTTCTTCACCCGACTCTGCGTTAGGTACGTTCACCTCATGGCAATCTGAGCCCGCAAATCAAGAGTCTTTGAGAGCAGCGTACTTTGCCTTTGAGTATTAGGACTACTATGACTGTCTGTACACCCATGACTAGTTCTCGAGGTAACGCATGCGCTCTAGACATTCTCTTCTTTCTGTCTTTCAAACTGCCTTGTGCTTATTGTGTTCTTTCAGGACACTCAGAGCGAATGGAATTGCTTAACAAACATTTTGTGTCTGGCTTTAAGATTAAGGTCAGTCTTCCACTACAACCATCGCTCTCTCTCTCTTTCTCTCTGTTTTTCCTCATTAATTTAAATCTCGGTACTGATTTTCCGAAGAGAATTACTATGGCATTAATAACTACCAAAAAGTTATATAAATAAATCATGAGTTTACGATTTTAAGAAGAGTTTTAGTTAATTTTCTGAGTTTCCTTAAAGTCCTAAAAATAGTACAAAAGTGGATTATGCTGTTAAAAATTAATGTAACAAAATACGATACAACTTTTTAAAGTCATGTTTCGGCAACCTCAGACTGCCATCGTCAGTTTAATAAGTATTGATAACAACATAAACCTTTACTCGAGTAATAAGAATAAAGGACGGTTCGTTTATTACGTCGCAGGCGGCTGGTGGATTTTTATAGGGGGTAATTTTTTTTCAAAAAAATACATAATTTGAGGGGGTAAACTTTGTGTACAAGAAATAAAAGGAGGTAATTTTTTCCAGAAACGAAATAGGCTACTGATTTTGCTGATTCGATTTTGAAATCATGCATTCAACCCAAAGTAGAACATCTATATTTTCCTTTATATTAGAGCAGATTTCGTATGACTGTGAAAAAACACGGCACGCGACACGGTCACGGCACGGATTCCTCCAATCATACAA
>JANTNT010232152.1:0-14691 GCA_024752375.1 Entacmaea quadricolor
ACAAATACGAATCTAAAAATAGAACGAAGGGCTGATATGATGGGTAAAGAACCCAGTACAAGGGATTCCTTCTCTTATCCCATTTTCTCTTGCCTCTGACTGATGGAGAAATTTAGGAATGCAAGATGAACTTTCACGGGTTTCCTGTGTGCTTATGTCTCTTTTTAAAAATATTATTTCATTAATTTGTCCTTTTTTGACGAAATTAAACAGTGGACATTTGCGAAGAAGATGCGTTTATGTTTTAGTGTTTAAATCAGATTCAGAGCGCAGATCGCAAAATAAGCGCAATTTTATTTTGTAATCACACAGGAAACCCAAACGTTGACTCCTGTGTGACGCGCTAAAATGTTGCTTACTCAAAAATATTATGTGCGACTTGGAACAATAGATCATTTTTCTCGAACCCTGAAACAATCAAATAATCAAAAGGCTGATGAAAGCCAGGGCACGGCTAACTTACAGACCGAATTGAAATTTATAAGAAGATTTTTGTGGACGGCGGAAAATCGGAGAAAAACCCTCGAAGTTGGCGTAGCGTCGTCTTTCAGCGCTTTCAGTCCAACGGTTTGGGTTGAGCCTTGCTGACGGCATATGTGAATTGAGTTTGTTTGATGTTGTTCTCTCCCTTGCCACGAGGGTTTTTTCTCCGGGTTCTCCGATTTTCCTCCCTCCGTAAAAATCAACATGTGAGCTTGAGTGTTGTATGTATAGAATATTCAAATGTAGTGGTAGTGTGTGTGAGTGGACTAGGAGATATTAGCATTACTTGCTACTCTCCAATCCGGGTATAAATAAAGAGATTTACATTATACTTTTTGACTTTTTACACTACTCACATGACTCGAACCCTGGACCCCAGTGGTGATCACTTTATTGCACTGATAGGATTCGCAGCTCTTTGATTCTCAATTTTTTCGTTTCCCATGATGAAGATCAAGGATGGAAATAACGACAGAAAAAACCCAAACCTGGCCAGGGGTTAAACGGCGGTGCAGCCGGAAGCACGGTACCTCGCTTTACTTCTGCGACACCATTCACACTTTATCGCAAACTACGAAACTAAATTGCGTTGGTAAATATTTTATTATATACATAAAGTCAAAGTTATTTAAAATAAGGTCCAACAATTTCATCTATCCAGTCTGTCCTGTTTCAACAATAAATATCGGTTAGATAAGTTTCATTTCATATGAGGGGGGAGGCGTGAAGATTTAAAGGAGGACCCTTAAATTTATGAAAAATATAGAGGGGGCGCCTTTTTGTTTTGGGAATGGCTAATTGAAATTTTTATTACCATGCTGGTGAATTTTTACATTACACATTTGGGGGCTGCAAAATTTGGCAAGTTCAAAAATGGGGTCTGAAAATTTTATTGTAAAATTGAAGATCTTCATCCCCCTCCAGCCTCGTTACCAGGCCCCTTTCCCTTCGGATGGAGTTCCAAACCCCAAGCGAAGGGGCCTGGTAACGAGGTTATGCCCCTCTATTAAAGGAATCTTCCCTTATATTAACTCCCATTTAAACCCCATACATTAATAATCTTTAAAAACTGATAAGGACTCGGCTGTTTCATATCCACGTTGTACATTGTTTTAACACATGGATTGATGTGCTGGATAAATTTGTTTGAACAAGTTTCCAGCTCATTAACGATGAAAAAAAAAAAAAACATTGAATTATTATTGGTACAGTTCTGTCATTCTAGAGATTGAGCCCTGTTCAAACGATACACTGCGAGCAGACCAAGCAGGTCAAACGCAAGTTGAATTTTGTGGTATCTCGCGTTCGTAATGTTCAAACAAGAAGCATGTTTAAACTTGATTTCCCGTTTGAACGGGCTTAAGCCGCAAAGAGGATATTAATTAGCAGTTATGCATGGAGACGGAAAAAGCAGTTTATCACGAAGTTGATTAAGCAGCATTTGGAGACCTCGATTTTCGTTGGAAAATGCGTCTAGAATAATCAATGAAAAAGAAAGTCCCAAACTCTAGGATGTTATTTCTGTTTGAGTCTGTGTCGCATCCATATTAAAGAATGATATTCTTAAGTTTGAACGCTACGGTGGATAATGGTGATTTACTGCCTAATCTCAAGGATTCCAGAAAAAAATGTCAAAGAGAAAAAAAGTTAAACAGCATACGCACAACAACAATTGCGGCAAAAGAAATCTAGGAGTTTCTGATCATGTAAATAAATCGATCAGTTAACAAACCCCCTTGACACCTACGTTTAACACAAAATCATATAGTGTTAACACCCTTGGAAAATCTGCATTTTTTGTCGTCTAAAAAGGGATCTACAATATATTTTGCTTGAGCATAAGATAACAGCACAAATCGCGCTACCGTTGCAAGAAATTCAAGATTTCTGACTTTTTTGACACTTTTACACCCACACAACTTCCATACATGTTTTTAGGTGTTTAGGTTTTCGCAAATCAACTTACTGCGGTCCGAGTTGGCAGTTAGTTTGACGCAAGCCAAAATCGCCCAACCGGCGTTAGACTTGTCTGGGTCGCGTTACTTTGAAAACGGGTATAAGATAGACGACCGACCCATCAAAGCAGGCATAAGGCGGGGTGTATACAAGATCGTCTCGACAAATATGACATAAAAGCTACACCGCCCGCCCACATAGAGTTAGCCGGCGACTAATGTAATCGTCAAAAAACCGTCTGAAAAATGTCAAAAACCTTGGTCTTTTGGTAACGGTAGCGCGCTTCGTGCTGTGATTGAATTTCATTTTAATATTTTAAAGTAACAAGAACTAATCGAAGGAGATGAGTTGGAGATCCGATAACTGTCGTTGAGGTGGTGGTCCCGATGGTAGTTGTTGTTGTGGTAGTTGTTGTTGTGGTAGTTGTTGTTGTGGTAGTTGTTGTTGTGGTGGTTGTTGGTTGGAATAATGAACCTGGTATTGCTGTGGTTGGGGTTCATACATCTGTTGAGGTTGTTGCTGTTGTGGTGGTGGTGCATAACCGCCAGGGACGTTTGGTTGCCCCTGCATTTGAGACGGTTGCCCTTGCATTTGAGGTGGTTGCCCTTGCATTTGAGGTGGTTGCCCTTGCATTTGTGTTGGTTGTTCCTGCAGTGTTGATTGCCCCTGCATTTGTGATGGTTGACCCTGCATCTGATGCGGCTGCCCAAGCATTTGTGGCAGTTGGGCTTGCATTTGAGGTGGCTGACCCTGCATTTGAGGTGGTTGGGCTTGCATTTGAGGCGGCTGCCCTTGCATTTGAAGTGAAGGGTACCCACTAGAATCAGGTGTTTGGTGTTGCTGGTACTGCAATTGCATAGAGGGTTGTTGTTGATTACCGTATGTTTGTGGAGGTAGTTGATGTTGTTGAGGTATTTGATTATTATTAACTTGTGATTGATGTGGATTAAATTGCTGATTTCCATCATATGGAGGGACAGTCTGTTGCTGCTGTGGCTGACTGGTCGCTTGAACATACAGCTGGGGCTCAGCTTGGGGTAATGTTGGAGCAGAGCTTGGAGGCGACACATAGGGTTGCGGTGGTGGAACAGCTTGACCTGAATTCTGATATCCACTGTAAGACACCTCTGGACCCTGCTGTCGCTGGTATTCATGTACTGTGTGTCCATTTGACTGTGTGTCTGTCATTTCCGACCCATATGGTGCATATTCCGCCTGAGAGTATGACGGTGGGGCCTGGGACTGAGCACCAAATTGAGGCGACTGCGAACTTCCAGGTTCCACGACACCTGGGTACCCTTGTGGTGCATAACCTGGTTGGAACTGCGGAGCGGGTTGACTATACGCTTGTTGTCCTCCTTTAATCATTTGATTGGGTCCCCCGGGAGCTGACGCAGTCGATGTTGGATTGGGTACCACAGCGGGCATGTAATTCATCGAAGAGTAAGGGCTACTACCCTCAGCTTGGGTAATTCCTCCAGGAGGTGGCATGCTAGAGGCAGGCATGTATCCCAAAGATGAATAAGGGCTTCCACCGTCTGTTGTTACAAACTGACCCGCATATTGCTGCGGCATATATTTTTGGTATCTGAGTTGTTGATGCTGTTGCTCTAGAGCCAATTGTCTTTCTGTCTGCAATCGCTGTTGGTAAGCCATGTACTCTGCCTTCTGTTGCCGCATCAGTTCCAGCTTCTGCTCAATTTGCATGCGTCTTAGCATGTCTTGCTCTAGCTCCTGTTGTCTGACCTTTTCTCTGTGCTGTTCTCGAGCGCCCTCTAGGGTAGCACGAGCGTCTTTGACCAGCCCAAGTCTTTCTTGTAATGTTTCATACTTCCCTATTTATCATAAATAAAACTTAATTCAAACGAGACGCACGTTTGCTTTACTTGTTAAGAAATTTGAGCAAGTTCAAAGTTATTGCAAGTAACCACAAGTTGGCGTTCAAACGAGAAAAGTTCCGTTCTCGATCGAACAAGGGGCCAGAAACAAATGCTTCGTTGAAATGGAAAACGTTACCACAGGTATACCGTGAGGGATGCCGTTAAGTGATAAGTAAACAAACTGCTGGACTAAGAGTTTCTACTAAGTTCTGCAATAAGCGACGAAATCATTTCTAACTCACCTGTCTCCTCTTCTTGCTGTTCGATCAATCTCAAAAGCTGTGGATGCATTGCGCTCACAGTCTGGAACAACGACTACAAATAAAAAAGAATTAATAAATATACTTCGCTTGGGTTCCCTGTGGATAAACATGCATGCATTCATTCATTCGTTTGTTTGATTATTGATTTATTTACTTTATTTCTTCCTATTCTTTATAAAAGTCGTACAAGTCACTTGCCGCATTCACAGCAAAAGGAACTATGATTTTAGTCCCTATATTTTTTTCTTCGAAAATAAACTGGTTTGAATTGACGGACCAAGTCGTAGGCAAAAAATTTTGCCGCTCCACGCAAGCACAAAATTCTTTTTTCATCATTTTCAAGAAGCAACTCTCACCATGCCCTTTGCACACTTTTCATTAAAGCAGTTTTATCGTAAGTGGAAAACGTACAATACCTTGACTCTTAAATGGCTTCTGCTCTGAACCAATCAGAAAGCCAGATTTCAAACAAAAACCATCCAATCGCATTGTACGATACGTTTTCCAATCTGCTCGGCAGTAGACATACCTGCACTGTTGAATCCATAGCAATGTGTTTGCCTTTACCAGAGATCGTCTGCATGCGTTCTGCAAGCATCTCAATACTGCTACGCAAGTTATTCACCAAAGTTTCCGAACTCTGCTCGGCTTCGTTCACAGGTGCTTGATCCTGGACCTGGAAAAAATGATAAAATAACTTTTAACAACTGGAATACCTGTGTGACGACCCTTCTAGTTCACATATGACGAAAAAGTTCAAAACAAAGTCAAGTCTACACGAAAATGCCGATCGTTTTCACTGTTAACGCTCACTTTTGAAAACGCTGTTCAAAGTGACTATTTTCGTAAACGCTCATCTATCGTTTCCGTGTGGAAACTTACCCTCGAAAAAGTCAGATCACGTGACTCAACAATATGGTCACTGCGCATGTTCATTAGTGCCCAGGATCTACGAGGTCGTTTTCATAGCGTTTTCATCGTTCTCGTGAAGACCAGCAAAAATGAGTGTGTGGACGGAGAACTTTTTAGTTGTTTACAAAGCGTCATTGCACTCTTACAGCCTTGATTATTAAATACTTAACTATTTAGTTATTTTAATAATCACAGCTAGCAAACAACTCCAAAATTGCTAGTTTTCATGTGACGTCATAGCCGCCATGTTGGTTGAATTAAACAAAAGACTTTTCTTTTGTTATCGACCAAAATGGCGGCCACGTGTTTGCTATTCATTCTCTTGGCAATGATTGGAGACCACCTATAAAGGGACCAAAGTTTTATTTTTATATACAAAACGTTTTATTTTCAATATCAGTTATTAATTCATTAATTTACTATTTATTATCAATATTTATTTATCAACTTTGATTATTACTAACACATTTATAAGAATTCCTTTCCAAAAATCTGTTAGATTTATCTTTGAGTTTGTGGTCATTCTTCCTTTTCTTTTTGCTTTTAGTTGTTAGCCTTAGCTGAGAATAAGAACAACACACGTTCCTTAACTTCTTTTACAAAGAAAATGTAGTGCCTTTTAACTCATCTTCTCCACAGAAATCCCAGTTGTTCCAGTTTCTTCTCCTCTTTTCTTTTGCACAGGAATCCCAGTTGGTCTTTTTCCTCTCGCTAAACCTTGTTCACTCTTCCCTCATTCCTTTGAAGAGGAATCCCAATCCCGTCTCACCAAATCTTATACCCAATTCACACCAAAACGTGTTTAGTTAACCTAGATTTTTCAACAATCTTCAATTTTGCTCCAATGGCAATACAGTATTTGCGAGAAAATTATCAAACCTTGTTTAGTTAAACCACATTAAAAAATATTTAAGCCTCGGTGTGAATGGGGTATTAGTCTCTTTTCCTCCACTGCTCTACACAGGAAACCCAAGACAGATACACTTATTAAGGTTTACATCCCATAGAACCCACAGGGCTGAGCCGGAGGAAGATCCTAGAGTGTCTAAGATCTCACAAGAATAATTTATTCCCTTAAACCTTTCAAGGATTTGTCATATGTATGTTTGTGGCAGTGATCCCTCTTAAAAAACACGTTTGTAAATATTTAGGATGTTTTTTTTTATGTTTTCCCCTTATTTTTACTTTGCATCTTCAGCAGCTTGTGCCCCCCAATCAAAAATCCTGGTAATGCCCCTGACCCCCCTGTATCATCAAAAGTGAATACCATCCTGTTTCATTTACTCTGTAAGTCTTTTTAACTTGAGTCAATCAGAGTTTTAAGGTGACTGGCTACTATTGAACGTTCGATTCGAGCCCACGGGGTCGCGGGCGCACGAATACCGCTGAGTTTCCATGAAGACGTTTGAATTTTTATAAGGGATCATTGGCGTTTTGAACCCTCAAATTTTGCACGGGACTATATCTTTTTTTTTTCAATTTTCAGATACATCAAGTTCAAATCAAGTTTTACAGTAAATTTTAAAAAATTAAAGGCTTTTACTCACAGAAATACCGTTATGTTCCAATTTTTGCGTTCGTTTTTGACGACAAAAATCAGTACTTATACGAACAAAACCTTGCTTTTTCGGCGGATTTTCTAGAAAATTCTTATTATTATTATTATTAATGTTATTATTTTTTGAAATATGATTTAAAAATTCAGTTTTTGTAAAAAAATTATTCGCAAAGCCTTTTTATTTTTTGCAATATTAATATTTTAAAACTTAGTTACATTTTCGTTTCATTTTCCTTCAAAAATCTCCAAGTACGGTATATTCAGGCTTGAATATCTCAAAAACGAGTTCGGGACACCCATTTTTCTTTTCAGATTTGAACTCAGCATTAAATTTCGCTTCGGAAAATTGCTGTTTAAAAGTTTAAAGACTTTGGCCAATAGTAGCCAGTCATCTTAAGAAGCACGAAGAACATAACAACAACCGTTAACAATAAGTTACTTTAGACATCAGATAACCCTACCTCAGTGTGGTTGCTGTAAGGTGTTGGTGTGCTGGATGTTCTTTCATCGGCTTGAGCCATAGGAGCTGACGGTGGTGTTGAGCCTGAAGACTGTTTCTCTTTCCTGCTTTCCCAGTAGGAACGGTTTAAATACCGTGCAAGCTGTAAGATATTTAAGATGGCTCAAAAATCAATATAGATTGATTGCAATAAACCTGTGCAATAGATATTAGTCCAATACACTTTAGTAGACCCAAATTCCATTGTTTTCTTTTGTTTTCCTTCAACTATTAGATAATGACTATTAGATTTTGTTGCACGGGTTAATCGCAATCACCCTGACACTAAGACCAAAGAGACATAACATCAATTAGATCTAATTAATAAAAATCTCTGATTTACAACAAGGGAAGCATTGGAGGTTTGTGCTCATTGTGGCATTGCCTCTTACTGCTGAGGTCCAGGGTTCGACTCCCACGCAAGCCCTGGACGCATGTGAGTAGAGTTGTTTGTTGGTTCTCTCCTTTGCTTCGAGGGCTTTTCTCCAGGTTCTCTGGTTTTCCTCCCTTCACAAAAATCAGCACGCTAAATTCCAATTCATTCTGGGAGACAGTCAAGCCCTGACTTTGATCAGCCTTGTTTCATGGTTGGATAAAATTGATCCCCTTTTTACTGTACATTTACAAGGTGTATTTCATTCAATTTTTTCATTCATTCATTCATTTGTTCACTTATCCATTAAAATATTTATAATTTATCTACATACATCAGGATCGACATCTGAAGAATCTGCTTCTACAGCTTCATACGTCTGAAAGAAAAAAGAAAAAAGACAGAAATTATAGAGCCTTTTCATAAGATGTCATGGCTGCCATATTGGTGTACCTCTGACAAAGCCTTCAAAAACATTTTGGATTTGAGTTTGTAATTATCCAGGATTCTTCAAGAATACAGTGTGAATCTTACTGTTTGATACAATTATTTCCTTGTTCTATTTGAACCAGTACACTGTTCCAGTAGTAAATTTGTAAAAACATGGAGAAGCTTATAACTGATCATATATATATATTTATTTATAACTATAGTACACTCACTCTGATTGGCTAAAACACCTATGTTTTACCAGGTTATATAATATGGAAAACCTATGTATTATCATTTTAAATTGCTTATTTAGGCCACAAAATTGCAAAAAACTCGCCTTTGGAGTTGAAATGTTGCAAAAATGTTTGCTATCTGATTAAGTTTGTATTGCTCGAAAACAAAAATAAAACAATCATAAAATTTCAAAAGTGATAATTTTTGAGCTCTTTATCTCAAGTTTCTTGCCTTTGCTGTCTTCACATGCCAAAAATCTATATCATAAAGCAAATGAAGAAGACTAAGCCATGCTTTAAGCTGTGAGAAAACACTCTGAACATTTGAGAAACACTTGAGAAATTTTAAAGGCACTCACCTACGGCTCCCGCTTTTAAACATTTCTCTCATGTTTTCAAATGTCCGTCTTGTTTACTCACAGTATAAAACATGGTTTAGCCTTCTTTATTTGTTAAATATATAAATATATATTAGCAGAGATGGGCCTCTATATCTTAGGGCTTATAGGGGGGGTTTAACCAGGGCTTATTGGGTGAGTTAAGAACTTACAGGTGCAGTAGTTGAGTAGAATTTACTGGCTGACTTTCTGCTACTTGAAGGACTGCTAGTTCCATTAGATGAATTACTATAGCCTGCTGACCAGGATCTTGAGAGTGGTTTCTGTTTGTAAAAAAATCTTGTTTGTAAACAAGTTTGACAGGGAAAAAGCAATAGAAAGTAATGGGAAACTGTACAGACAGTCTAACCTGTACCACTCACACAAAGTTAACCAATCAAGATTTAGAGTGAAAACTTGAGCCAATCATGGGAGATCACAATCAGTAGAATCTTAAACTCAGCCAATCACAATGTTTTATTCCCATGGTCTCTTGATAACATCAAAATTGTTTGTCAGACATTATTCAGATCTTGGCATTTCCACTTGCTAGAATTGGCTAAAGTTGGAATGCATTGTTTTCACTCTAAATCTTCATCTTCTTATTTAAAATGGAGTAGTTTTGTATGAGTGGAAAACATATGGTACTTTGACTTTTTAATGGCTTCTGCTCTGAACCAATCAGGAGGTGAGAAAACAGACAACTGACCAATCAAAATATTTGAATATGGAAGCCATTTAAGAGTCACTGTATTGTGTGTTTCTCACTTATACAAAAACTGCTCTACCATCACAATTACACACAGACAATGAATATAATATTTAACAATTTATTTATCGGCTGACCTCTTTCTGTGCCTCCTCCTGAGACAAAGACAAAGCCATTGCTAATTGTAACTCTTCCTCTTCTTGTTCCTTTATTTGTTGTGCATCAAGCTTGGGTGGAACCTAGGTAGACCATAGTCAACAGTTCGGTATCACTCTTTTTTTAAACTTCTAAACTATGTTTCTAGTCTAACTCACAGATCAAACCCTGAAACAACCACAAGGCTGATCTAAGTCAGGGCATGGCTAACTCACAGATCAAACCCTGAAATAACCACAAGGCTGATCTAAGTCAGGGCATGACTAACTCACAGATCAAAGCAGGATTTAGCTTATTGGTTTTTGTAGAGGGAAGAAAACTGGAGAACCTGGAGAAAAACCCTCAAAGAAAGGGAGAAAGCCAACAAACAACTCTACTCACATAAGTCCTCAGCTCAAGGGACAGAACCAACAAACAACTCTACTCACATCAGTCCTGAGCTCAAGGGACAGAACCAACAAACAACTCTACTCACATCAGTCCTGAGCTCAAGGGAGAGAACCAACAAACAACTCTACTCACATCAGTCCTGAGCTCAAGGGAGAGAACCAACAAACAACTCTACTTACATCAGTCCTGAGCTCAAGGGAGAGAACCAACAAACAACTCTACTCACACGAGTCCTGAGTTTGGGAGTCAAATCCTGGACCTCAGCAGTGAGAGGCAACATGCTAACAGTGTAATGCCACCCATGCAGGAGATGTCTGGCACTAGTGAGCACAGTTACCTTTTGAATACTGCTCATGCCTGCATTGTTTCTTGATGAAGAAGGTCTATGATGACAGACCCAAACACCTAATATTTTGCTTAATTTTCAAGTCTGAAACAAGCTATATAATCTACTTATTCTTTCTATGGATGTCAGCACACTGCTGAAACAAGACAAAAACATGTTACAATTATGTCTCAAAATGTCTACTGTCATGCCTAAAAACATTAATGTTAATATTTAACATTAACATTAATACTTTCACATTTCTTTGCGTTTTTGACCTGTGAATATAATTCAATTTCTTTTTCGAAACAGTACACCTTGCAAAAATGTACATTAACAATCTAGGTAGAACTTATAGCAGAGAAAAAGCTTTTTGTCCACCTTCCCTCGTCACCACATTGCAGTTTAAATCCTTCAATAACGTGTGCTTGATACCAACTGAGTCAAATGGGTAATTTATGCAGCTTTTTCCCACATCAAAACCACAAAGGAATGTGGAAATAAACATCAATGTTTTTAGGCATGACAGTAACCATTTTGAGATGTTATGGTAATGTGTTTTTTTGTTTTTGTTCAGCAGTTTGCTGACATCCATAGTAGTTTGTATGCTTTTTAGATCTATTGTATAAGAATGGTGATAACATTATTTAAAAAAAACACTGGTAAAAGGTGGCCTTTTAAATATACTTTAGAAGTGAATCAATGCTGCACACAAAGACTGCAATGACATCAAACAATAATCCAGTTATTCAGAATTAGACTGTTTTTTGAGTAGAGTATGTATTTAATGGTTTCAGCACAGGTTCTTGGTAACTGCACGTTCATATTTTTAAGATTACTGACATATTCTTTCCTATATCATCAGTTTTTGCAGATACTTTTGCCTTTTTAAAAAGCTTTATTTCTTTTGTATTCATTCTGGTTTACCTGTGCTTCTTTACTCAGAGAACTGCTTAAATACTCTGGAGGAAGATCACCATCTTGTGATTTATCACTCTTATCTGCCTGAGCCGTTTTACTGCAAAATAATAAAGATACTTAAAATATAATTACTGCTATTTCCAGTTGAGTGCGCTGTGCACCGCTTTTGACAGGGCCAAACAACTTTCAAACTTATCAGTTCCCACGCTTCAAACTGTCTCTTTCAGCACGTGAACTTGTTTGTGACTGCTCGTCAACTTGAATTTGAAAACAGGTAAAAGATTGTTTTGCAGTTCGTGTATGAGTTGAAGTGTAACAGTTCGTGTATAAGTCAAAGTTGAAGCAGATGTGAAACCTAGAGAACTTGGAAGAACTTATGAGACTGGAAAAACCCTTGATTCTTCAAGAACAATAATAATTGACAAAATCATTCAAAACAAGGAGAAAACAATCTTTCACTTGTGTTGAAAGTCAAGTTCACACGCCGTTTCGAACAAGGTTGGACGCCGAAAGATTGTATTTGTCAGCTGTCAAACTATAGTGTTCGAACGTGGGAACTTGAGAGTTTGAAAGTTGTTTGACACAGTCAAAAATGGTGCGCGGCGTGCTTATCTGGAAATAGCAGTAATTCAATGTTGTGTTTAAGGCACTGTTACACAATGCAATTTGCCTTGCAACTCATGACACAATGATCATGAAGGGATCATTATTGGAAGTTACAAGGGGGGTTACACACTGCACTTGATTTGACAATGTTGCAGACAGTAGACAGCTGTTCTGCTTTTCTTCAAACTTGCAACATGATATTTGCAAGTTGCAAAGAGGGGATATTACATGCACAATTGCTTCTACAACTTGTCTTGTAAAGGCTGGCACACACTAGGCGACAAGTTCCTGCAACATGACGCTGGGGCAAGTTGCTGCGACAATTCCCCTCATGTGTACTATAGAATTCTTGCGAAAAATGTTGTCCCCGCGACAGAATTTTGTTCCCTGCAACAGGTCGCACCAATTCAAACTGGTTTAAATTTGTGCGACCTGTTGCAGGGACAAAATGAGTGAATGCAACATGTTCGGAAAGCAGTACACACTAGGGTGACAAGTCCCTGTGACCTGTCGCAAGGACTTTTCGCCTAGTGTGTGCTGGCCTTAATGGCATTGCTTTGTGAGTTGCAAGAAAGATTGTGATATTTAAATGGGCCTTGAAATGGCAATCAAATAAATAAACTTCTACTCTGGTTGTTGAAATGTCAGTCACCAACAACAGAAATTCTGAACACTACTCTCATCCAGGCAATCACACTTGGCAATGTTGCATTTTTACTGAAAATAAGGTTTCATTTAAGGCTCAATACACTTCAATAAGTTATAGATCATTAAAGGGTACCTTTTTGGATTCAGCTTAAAGAAGCAAGGATCACACACCCTAACTTCTCTCTCTATACCAAACTGAGGGATAATAGACTCTTTTGATGAACACTTCTTACAAAAAACTTGACCACAATTGCGGCAATGATGCTACAAAGGAACAAGGAAAAAATTTAAAAATAAATTAAATGAACAACGAAGGACAGTTGGAGTGATAGGCAGATGGATGGATGAAAGAAAATTATTTGCAATTTCAAAAATACTATTAAACTACTTTGAGATATAAATTTTCATAGTTATTCCATCAAATTTACAAGTCAACAGCAGCATATTTTTTAAAAGTAATTTACCTGTCTAATGAAGGTTCCAAACTTGACACGGCACATATGACACACATCACCCTCAGCCCAAGCTGGTGCCTAGAATAATAATTAACATATATACTAGTTATGCAATGCTTGCGAGTGGCATACCATGGAACACCCCACATGTCACTTGTATTTTCTTTGTGTAAACACAAGCCTTTCGGCAAGTGGTGTGCCACAAAAAAGCATTGTATTTATATCTATTTTATCCCACACCATAGAAAATAGAGTAAAATACAGACAAATATGAAACAGCTTTACTGTATTCTTATTGGCTGTATTTTCTAATGTTGTAGGATAAAATATTATAAAAATCCACAGGGCTGATCTAAGTCAGGGTATGGCTAACTAAAAGATCAAATTCAATGGAATTAAATAGGCTTTTTGTGGAGGAAGGAAACCTTAAAGCATGAAGTGTGCTACCGTTGCTAGGAGACCAAGAATTTTGGGGGTTTTTTTGAGACTTTTTTTGGCACTTTTAACAAAGTTTTTGATTACTTGAAACTTTCAAGTTGCCACCTAACACTATGTGGGCATCTGGCAGAGCTTTTGATGTCATATTTGTCAAGACAATCTTCTCTATGTCCTGTTTCATGCCTGCTTTGATTGGTCAGTCTCTTTTTAAAAAAGGGTCAAAAAGGGCCAAGAGAGTCAAAACCTAAACAAGAAAGTCAACTAACAGATGATAGTAAGACTCTGAATTGGAAGTTCTACAAGCAAGTGCAACATTAACTGCTACCCTACTTTTGATTCTATAAAGTAAGTTGATTCAAATTTTGGCTAAAATACTGTAGTAAACCACCACTTTGTTGGTTCATTTGGTTGACCACTGGCCTGTTGCATGGGAGGTTGTGGTCATCCTGGCAGGATCAACACTCAGGCTCTTGAAATAACTAAGGAGAATGTTCTGCCTTTGAATTTTTTTCTAATTTTTCAATTGGCTCAGATGACCCTTTGAAATGCTGGTTCCATCTCTACACACTTCATTGACCCTTAATGCCCCATGGAGGGACCCTGCTTACAAGCTGACAAAATCCTAAGAGTTCTTAACATATTCATAGGATGTTCCAAGTATGTGTGAGCCATATGACTCACTTGGGGCATTGGGTTATCCAAAATTGGAGGGATGTTAAAGAAACTCTGGCAGTGATCATTCTAGGTGTTAACACCTAGCACCTTTGAATATATATACATACATAAAGAAAGGGTGGTATAAATATTGTGGCAATAGCATTATATATCATGGTAGTGAGCACTTACACAATCAGCTGAAAACATAGCATCGCTTTCTTTGAAGACAGGGAATTGACATCCTACCAAAATAGTATTATCATTAATGATTTATATATGGTTCCATTTAATAATAATAATAATAATAATAATAATAATAATAATAACTATAATTTATATAGCGTCAATTATTCCGTAGATTCAACAACGCTTTACAAAAATTTATATTTTAAAATGAATAAAAAGGATAAAATACACTAG
>JANTNT010232263.1:0-14681 GCA_024752375.1 Entacmaea quadricolor
TAAAACATCTAGTCAAAAAATTTTGGATGGTTGTCAATTCCGGCAAAGAAGCTGCATACACGGAAAGACCATAAGTTTTCTAAGGTAAAATAATACTACGAAATAAATAGTCAATTTCTTGTTGACTATAACCTTCTTTACGTAAACTCTGAATGATAAAAAGGCCTTTGTTGGCTTCCTTAAGTTTAAATTTGATATGCTCTGAAAATCTGCAATTACTTTGAAAAGCTAGGCCTAAAATTTTAAGAGAGTCACACTGATTTATTTCATTTACAGTATTAAACTGAGTATTCAGACTGGGCAAGTGATTCTTTTCAGCCCAAGTTACATATTGATTTACAATTGTCTCTGAAATATCAGGACCATTTTTACAGATTTTTACTTGAAGCGTGGCATCATCAGCATCATCATAATAATAAAACTAAGAAATTCCTAGAGTAGAGATTTTGAGTTTGTTCGTTTGTTCTCTTCCTTGTTTCGAGGATTTCTTTTCCGGATTCGAATTTTCCGTTAACTGTTTTCTGCGTCGTTGAGTAATTAGATACATTAACGAGTGAAAGTAAATTTGTAACACCGTTGAAAAAGAGTGTACTTAACTTTACTGACGTTTCGAGCGTTTGCCCTTTGTCAGAGAGAGAGAGAGAGAGAGAGAGAGAGAGAGAGAGAGAGAAAAAAGAATAACAGGTTTAGAGTAATTTAAGTGACAAGCCAATAAATTCAATTCACCAAGAATTTATTGATAAGTTTTGCGTTCATACATGAACCTCTGGGCTACCAACTCATTTTTCTATCGACCTTTAACAGAGTAGCTAATTACACTCATACTGAGGAAAATAGCATGCTTTGTGGTCCCGAGACCGCCGATCTTTTCCGAATCGACGTCGAGAGAAGCAACACGGTCGAGGAACGCAAAACGTTTTGCTTTTCAGAGGTCCCAGTTAATATTTGCTTCATAATATGTGTTTTATTTTATGAAAACACAAGAAAAGACAAGTGAAAAAATAAGTCTTTTTCGTTATTAGTTTTTACTAAAAATTTCAATTCAATTTACTCAAGATTGCGTTTCCGGTGAACTAACTTCCGTTTTTGCTATTACCGGTCAATATCAGCTTATTGACATTTTTAATTATTAGCTTATATTTCATTGAACTCAAATATAAAATTTGTTTTTAAATGGCAAAAAGATAACTCTCACAAAATTTCCAATTTAATTATCACTCAAGGTTGCATTTCCTTTTTTTTTTTGCTATTGCCGGTCCCTAACAGCCAGTTGCATGCTCGGAAACAGCTAAATTTGATAACTGTCACGTACTATAGCTGCTCCTAATCACAGGCTAGAAAAAAATAAACTTTGACTTTTGGTATATAATGACACACTTAGCTTTGTTATTGTGGATTTAAACAACTTCGCTAACATGGATTGGATACATATTGTATTCTAAAACGTGGTGACAATTTTTTTTCACTTTTGCCTTTTTATGTGTGATCACTTCGTTTGCATATTCTCAAAGGAAAACATTGGTACTGTGGGAAGGATGTGTTGGAACTGTATTCTTCTCATTCTTAATTATTGCAGGTACACTGGATAAGCTGTCATCATGAAGTTCCTGGCTCTTTGTTTCTTGCTTGTCTTGGTTTATATCTCTTCTGTCGACTGCCGTTGCTCTAATGCTAACTGGTGGGCCAGTTTTGATAAGAAAGGTTATTCAAACTGTCGAGGTTCGAGTTATTACCTCAATGGGCTGTACAGAAACACTCACAGAGGTAAGAAGGATAAGATTTATTTGGTCGAGGAGGCAAGATGTTGTTCACGTCCCTCGCCCTATTATAACCAGCCTACTCAATGCCTTGCTGCTGACTGGGTGAAGAGTTTAGACAGGTGAGCAATTTTTATATTTCTCTCTTTTTAAAACTGAATTACTTTGATAGAAATTCTGAAAAGAAGACATATTTTTTTGAACTGTAATTTTGGAAATGTAATAACAATAATGCCTGAGATGCTACCGCACTGGTACTACCTGGGATGCCATTCCAACAATCGAAACACAGCAGAGCAGACTGTCCAGTTGGTGGTATGTCTGTGATGCTACAACAGGTTCTACATGCATAGGTGCCTTTCCAACAACGGAAGCACTTCGATGCAGCATAGCAGACTTTCCAGTTGGTGACTTGTCTGTGATGCCACGGCAAGTACGACCTGAGATGCCATTCAGACAACGGAAACACTCTGTTGCAGCATGGCAGACTGTCTAGCTAGCTGGTGAAATATCTGCGATACTACCGCAGTTATTATGTAACAGGAATGCCATGGAAATACTTTGTCCATGGCATAACAGACCCTTCGGGTTTGATCGACGGCATACGTGTGAACTTTAGATTGGTTCATGTCTACATGCAGCATCGCAGACATGGTGCAGGTATGTCGCCGATGAGCAAGCTTTAGCAAATGGGCCTTTGCATATAAGTTATGTACCCTACTTTTGAGGACTTTAGGAAATCCTGGGACTTTGGTAAGGATTAAAATCGGAAATTCTGTGTCGGAGTATAACCTAAAAAGTTACTGATTGAAAATCCTGGGGTCATGGAAAGCATTGGGTATTTATGGGTTACAGACTGGTGAGATTTCATTATGGGGAAATACATGCTCGAGCTACCTGTATAATGAACGAGAAAATTAAATACTGCTCGAGGCCGCAGGCCGAGTGGAGTATGAAAAAAAAAAAAAAAAAATTGAGTTCATTATACAAGTAGAAAGAGCATGTATTTCCCCAAAAGGAACGAACTTAAAGTCTCTAACCCATTTAATGATAAAACTGAGTAAACTACCAGAAGACTTCCTCTTGGCGCCTTGTTCATTGATAAATGAAAACTATAAACACGACATCCCTGAATATCTTAAGATAAAAATAGATTTTGCTTTTATATAATTTTAACTTATGAATTTACAGGTGTAATAATACTGATAAAATAAAGCAACGTATTTTTAAACGAAAAGAAAATTTCTTTCAAAAACTTTTCAGAAACTTAGAAACTGTAAAAAGCGACTTTAGGTAAGCTTATGTTTATAAGTTCTCGCGTTGTTTTGCATTTTCATTCGCTAGCGTATGTTAATGGCTAAAAATACTTAAAACTTACTTGTTTTCCTTTTTCAGTAGTAAACTAACATAAATTCTTTAAATTCCAAGAAAAAAGACTTCCTTGAATTTTATTTGCTCAGTCTTTAAGTGAGTGGAGGGAAACAAAAACATAAACAAACTTACGGTTGAACAAGCGGTTCACAAAGCTCAGTAACCTTTATTTGCATGCTCGTGTTGTTAAGAGACTCATTTGCTAGGTAGTCTTTTCCTGAAATGCCTTTAGTGACTTATAATTGCAACTGCTTGTATACAATTTGCTTGTTTTTCTTCAGTAATCTAATAAAGTTCATTTAAATTTCAAAAGAAGACTTCTTAAATCTTGTTTTCGTCTTTTCGACCGTAAAAGTGGATTGGCCTTAACTGCCTTGAGTTATCAATTCCGAAAACTGTTCTTTTAGTTTGAGGCAGCCATCCCTAATTTTCACTGTTTACAGCATGCAACGGGCCCATTGTCCCTAAATAAAGCGAATTCATGTGATCGGTTTTAGCCAATTGCTTGTATACTTGCAAGTATACTTGCGAATACCGCCAAGCGCTGTCATTAAATAAGACAAAGAACATTGATGCTATTGTATCTGATTGGTTTACTTGAAAGAGGACCTGTCAAAAGTTATAATGGATGAACAAAAGGTATATATAATTATATGTCTGTTCGAAAAACTGCATTTTCCCCCTAAATGAGTGTGTGTGTATATATATATATAATGCTAAAAGCTTTTTTATGTACTATATGTAGAGACCATTCTTGGAGCAACTGCCCTCAAGGGTTCTTCTTACGTGGATTATATCGAAGTAGTGGGCATTGGCTACATAACATCGAGTATGGTAAATGCTGCAAGCCTGCCAGTCATCCCTATTGGTATGGTCAGTGTTATGAAGAAAACGTGATGAAGAGTTTTGATAACAAAGGCACTAGCAAGTGTAGAAATGGCTTCTTCATGATTGGTCTGTACAGGGGAGGCTGTGATAGATTGTATTGTATTGAGAAGTTCAAATGCTGCAAGATGTACCCAAGTAAGTCAATAGTACAAAATTAAGCTGTTAGTTGGACAATGGATCTTATGCCTTGCGCAATGTTTCCCCATTCCACATCATCATCATCAGTAGGCATTGTTTTGTGGTCTCTTTATAAACGTATTAATGAAATGTATAAAATAAATTTGAAGATGAGATAATGTCGTTGAACGGGACATTATCAAATAAAAATAAAAATCTGACAACTTAACGATCAATCCGGGAAAATAAGGAAACAACATATACATATGATATACTCTTCGTATATTATGTCTTTTTCATCATTTACGAAGATTATTTATAATAATTTATGATTCTCCCTCCATTTAATATCAAATCATAGCCATGGGTTTAGTCAGACTATGGGAACGATTATTCAAGAGCGTGCATGACACTCAAAACAAGCATCTCACTGTCGCATTGTTTTAACGAATTGTTAAGGGAGCATTCATTCATTTGGGTGAACTGGAGGAATCCTTTTCGTTTTTGAATTAAAAAAATGCGAATCCCACTCAAATGTACTGAGTTAAAATGCCACGACCCTCTCCCATACATGGTAGTGTTTTCTTTTTACTCCAACATCTCTATTCAAGAAGAGAATAATGATGACCCTCCCCCTTTTGCTGCTAAGAAATATTTGGTGACCCTCCCCTAGATTCCTCCGGTGAGCCCCTCTTAAAAGAATGAGTGCATCCCTAATATGTTTTGAATGGACAATAATTTACTATACTTCATATATATTTAGTGTATTGTATTTTTTCCACTCTGCTTTTAGAACCACCAAAACTTCAATCACTTTCTGATGTCAAAACACGAGTAATGGACGTCACTATGAGAGACATTAGTTTACTGGCACATTACCTTGGATACGGCTGGTGTGCTGGATGCAGAGGTCAGTATGTTGGTGAAGATTTTAGGAGAAATGGAGACAGCTGGGAAGCTGACAGGAAGGGACCATGCAAGGGCTATAGAGCCAACCACCGTTTGAAAATCCATTATGGCGACTTTAAATTCGGTGTCAAAAGCATCAGGTATGGTAAACCAGTAATCCAAACCTTAAAACCTGAATCATATGACCAAGGGCGAGTTAGCAATTCAGATTCAACCCCGCTGAAGCATAGAGTTGAGAGAGAGATACGTAGTGTTCGTACAGTCACCCACACTACGACTAGCTCTTGGAAACACTCTCATGAGCTTGGTATAGAGATTTCCTACACACCACCGAGTGTAACAGGAGGAGCAGGAACAAAGGTTAGTTACAAGTTTAGCTACGAGAAATCGCAGACCACGACAGACTCTACCTCGAATCAACAGTACAACAGTATCAAGATCCTATCTGAGAAAACACTTGCTCCTCATTCTGCTGCTACCTATAAAATCATGTTAACCAAGACTCGCTCCACTGTTCCTTACACTGCCACTATCATAGCCAAATTCTCTGCTGAACTTGATGGATTTCTGAGGTGGGGAGGAGGATATAACGGTGGTTCAACTAACTATCATTACAAGTAAGTAATAGAAATGAATAATGTTTGTCTTTTATATCCTATATCGTGTTTTGGTCCCTCTTAGGGTGATAATGACGAGAATACACTCCAGGTAAGTTTTGTGCTCCATTTTAGGGTATAAAATCAACAACAATGAATCTTTTTAAAGATTTATTTTATTTTAATACCCTTTCAGGATTAGGTCACTTAAGGACGTTCCGGCTATTGCTCAAGCGTTTCTCTATTGCACAGGTTTGCGCTCGCTCTAGAAACCGGAAGTAAAGTGCTTGAATTTTTATCCGATTTATTTTTTAAAGGTTTAAATGATATCCAAATTGTTTCTTTGAACTTTTCCTCAATGTTAAGCGTGATTTTCTTTTAAAAAAGAGAGCCAAAAGCGCTTTTGAAAGAAGCGATCTATTTACTAGTACCTAGTCTCCTCACGGTATTTAAAATGGTGGCAAATTTTTCAAACTTCACCACTAATTATCTCGGAAACAAGCACGGTGACCTCCACTTTAATATAACATATTTGAAATTTAAAAAAATCTTATCACACAGTTCTTAGTGACATCATTTTTCCCCCTAAACATTACACCCTCCATGATATCGAACGCCGCACGTTGTGGACAACATCACACGGAACAAAACGCTCATAAAAATCAAAGAGTTTATTTGATGCTTAACTGTCCAGTAATTTTTATTAAGAATAGTCCTACGATACTTCAAACAAAATTTCTGGTCGTATAAGGTGTGTTTTATATTTTTAAAATCCATTTTCTTGTTCCACTCATAGTTATTCTTTCGCGCGTTTTCTTTGGCAATTTTATCAAATTTGTCCGGCTTACAGCTCTTTCTTGTATAATCAATCGGTATGCTATAAAGTATCTTTCTGTAAACTTTCGTAAAATCGACATCACAACTTTATTTGCCCGCGAACGTACTTAACACTCATCAATAAAGATATTACACTTACTTTTGATAATGACTTAATTTAATGGCCTCACATATTGTCAGCTTTATTGTCAATTGTACTGGGACATTGATTCCTCCTCCACGTCCGCGATCGAGAAACCGAACCAAAATGATACGTTATTGATTAGTTTCTCTTAGCGGTGAAATTTCATCACTGCCACGCCCATAATTTTTTCAAGATACGCGGGTCCATTTTACTGGTCATTTTCAGAATTTCCGACGAGGACCTCCACCCCCTTTTTATAAGGAATTCCCCCCAGGTATATTTCAGTGGAGCTAACTACAACTACGACCACTAAGTCCACCTACACCACTACCACCACTATCACCACCACCACCACCACCCAAACCACTACCGCCACTATCACCACCACCACCACCACTACCGCCTACACTACTACCACCACTATCATCACCACTACCTACACCACTACCTACACTACCTTCATCACTACCATCACCACCCCAACTAACTCCACTAAACACCAAAAACTTGTAATTAACCACATGGCTATCTCAGTTGGTAAAGCGGCGGTCTGTTGTGCGGGAGCTAGGTCGGAGTTCGAATCCCGGCTGGACCAACACTCATGCAAGGTCTTAAAATAACCGAGGAAAAAGTGCTGTATTTGTAATAATATCTGCAAATAGTTACAGACTTTCAAGTCTTCTCGGATAAGGACCTTAAACCGTAGGCCCTGTCTCACATCCCTTCCTTATAACCTGTATCAAGGGGGCATTAAAGAACTTGTTGCATTATTTGTAGAATGGTAGGGATTGTCTCCCGGTTCAACGTACTATTCTCATTGGAGGCATAACGTACTAACCTCCAATAATCTTCTCATGATTGTAAGCTACGCGGCTGCCAATGACGCCTTACAATGCAGCCCGTTAAGTCCTCCACTGATGACTATGAACTGTGAAGCGCATTGAGACTTGTGAAATGCGCTATATAAGCACCCACCATTAACTAATATATTATTAACCACTACCACCACTCACCACCACTCACAACTACCGCAACTATCGCCGGAATTCACTTTAGTTATATACAGTCATTTTTTCTTTAGAAACTATTATAATATTCAATAAGATGACATGTTCTTTCTTAGGTATAGGGGAAGTGGAAAAAGGCCGACAGTCAAGTATCGCTTTGGCTCCTCAAGTAAACCATTCTACGAAGCCCTCAAAGAACAAAGCGACAGAAATGTTCGTCCGTGGCAGTGGTCAAATATGAAAAACAGATACTCTGGGGCCCAAGGTTTAATCAACACCCTAGCCAGAGAGCGCTGGTACGAGTTTACATTAACTGGTCAGTTTGAAGATGTGATGGGGCAGTACGCTGACATCCAATGGAAGACTGAAAGTCTCAAAGGAAAGCGTTCGCTTTTCGAGAAGCTCGAACCTCTTACCGATGAAGACTTCCAAGAGTATCCATCCAATGATGAACCACCAAAAATATACCCCAAACCCCCTAAGGTCACTATTGTCACTGGAAGGTATAATGCAACAAAGATCAAGGAGAAAGTAGCCGGTTACTAATGTAATGGAACGATGATTCTCAACAACCACAGGGAATCCAAGCTCACATTATTACCACTAACAGTAAATGTATGTAGCTGGTATAGGAACTGTCTTTTTAATATTTTATTTTAACTAATCGCGTTAATCAATAGACAGCGCAATAATTATCAGGAGGGGTTCTAAAATGACTTCATCACTACGGCTTAAAGTTAACTTAAACCACCTTGTACCTAGCAGCTAAAAATCATCGACGTACAAGCCCCCCTAAAGCTGACTTCGAGCAACTGTTTTTCAAATTTCGTGTGAGCGAAGTAATCAAATTTTTGAGACGTCTCTTGCCTAATAGAACTTTCTTTCTGCCAGCCAAGGCGTGTTTTGATCTCGAAATGTGAGAATTTCTTTTATTAAACGCGAACTCAAAACATTGAATATCGGCATATACATTTGCAAAAAACCTTTTCAACTCAAAAAGGAAAATGAGATGTAATCCCACTTCTTTCCATTAAATAATTTAGACATTGCCTCCCGCTTTTTTGTAATATTTTGCACTCTAACCCCTTCCGTTTTAGAACCCACTCCTGATGATTATTGCGCAGTTCCAAGCCTTTGGTTGTCGGTTCGTGTTTTGTTGCTTCCTGGGACCGGTTTTTAAGCGTCATGCATTTAAAGCTATCATTTCTCTGAAAAAATCTGTTTCGGGGAGCACAAAAACTTTTTACCACAGGTATCCCAAAACGTTAAATAGTTTTTTCTTGAATTTCAAACCACAAATGCAAAAGGTCGGCGCCGGTCTGAATGAGATCAAAGTATATCTGTTTTGCTTAGTCTCCCTGTTCAACAATCAGACTGTGCAACTTAACAGATCATATTCCTCTCGATAATAATGCAGTATCAGTATCATTTTCTGGTGATCTTTTTTATATCTTAATTATTTTTAAACATAGATTTTACATCCTAAAAGTTTTTTGTCTATTCAGTGGGCCATTTTCGAGATAAACACGCTTTAACGAACCTTTCTCCAAAATGGCTGCCGCTCATTAGCATGTTTTTTGAACCTAAGACATAATGATCTCTGAAATATTAAGGAGCATGTTTCACTTAGCAACTGTGCAAAAATTGAGAAAGTTCCAGAGATATGATTTTTAAATTTGTAAAATTTACCGAGAAATGTATGGTTTTGCCGGAGTATAGCATTTACGTCCAAACATACATTTATCTGTAAAATTTATAGATTTAAAAAAATCATATCTCTACAGATTTTCTTTGGAACCTTCTCAGATTTTGCACACTTTAAGTTCTAAGTGAAATATCTTCTTTAATATTTCAGGGACCATTCCGTCTTAGGTTAAAAAAATTGGGGCAGACATTTTGGAGAAAGGTTTATTCTCGCGAATTACAGTTTCAAGGCAAAGCTTCGTGCGAAATTAGAGCAAGTATATGAAAACTTCGCACGGAGTATCGAACTGAAACTATTGTTGGCGGAAATTTGAGCGTATCTCGGAAATGGCTTATTGTTCATTCAAGCCCATGATTATTAAATAACGTAAATAAAAAATGATAACGTTGGTGGGAATCGATATATTTTTTATAATATATTCGACAAACGTGTAAATTTTATATTTTGCCTGAGCAAAAATCGAAAACGTAGATATTTTCCGCTGTCAAGTCAGCGGCGTTGACCATGGAGGTATGGACGCTGTTGTTGCCAACGAAGTTTGCAAACATAGAGGAGGTTTGGGTTTGTTGCGGAAGTGCGTCATATTTTCGTTCTAATCAGGTTTGTCGAGATTGCTCTCCATAAAAGGAAGTCAACATTGTTTTGGTAGTTACTTTACAAAAACCTGTTAAACAAGTTTTTGTTACTCGTGCCCAGGCTTACGGCCGGGGGCACGAGTTGAGGTTTACCTTAGGTTTCTCCGTTTTTACTGGGATACCTGTGGTAGCCCAGTCATAAAACACCTTTGTTTTATTTTGTCCTCTCCTGCGCGAAAGAATGGCAAAGTTGCGCAATACTCTATGACATCATTCCCAAAGGGTCTCCAAGAGCATTTTAATCAGAAGTTTACAAAACGGCAGCTGTCAGTCGCTGTCGGGCCTTTAAGATTTCGGCAGCTTGTCGATTGTTATAAATGTCAATCAAAGTTTCGATATGGGTGACATGAAATCACGTGACATAAAACAATCTCTACGCATGCGTTGTTTTAATTCACCGCTGTTCCAATGTTAATTCTAAACCAAAATTCATTGTTTAATTATGCAAGTAAGAGAATTATGGAGTTTACATCTCAAACACCTCGGAAGAGTAATATTTTTACAAATAATGCAAATAGAGAAGGTATAAGGGCTGTGAATCCCAAAAAACGTAGCCCTCCCCCTCCCCCAGTAATTAATGACCGCTCCCTAATCAGCATGTGATGTAGTGTCCCATCACATAACATAAGCAGAACGTATTTCAAAAATTGCTAGAAATATAAAAGGTTAAGCAACCCCACATCGTTAAAAATTGTTGATAGAAAACAAAGCAAAAGTATATTTTCATACAATTAAGTGATCGGCTTCCTTTATGCTATCAGGTAAATTTGGGCTTCCTGTGTATTCAAAATGGCGCCAAAACACGAGTTGATGGATCGTGAACTCCTTCTCGATTTCTTTCAACACAGAAAACACCATTTGCATTCAATACAATTCAGTGTGTGTGACATAGGCACAGGGAACCCAAAAACAAACTCTTCGTTTGCTAGGTCGCAGGGAGGGGGTATTGGTTTTTATGAGGTTATGTTTTTTTAAATACATAATTTCAAGAATAAATTTTGTGTATGAATAAATGAAAGGGGGTAATTTTTTTCAAAAGCGAAATATGCTACTGAGTTTTCTGATTCGATTTCAAGATCATACATTTAAGCCGAAGTAGTAGAACATACATATTTTCTTTAAAAAATTTCTTCCGGACCGCTGACGTTTTAGCTTGCACTTCTTCCGATATCAATGTTTTCTAACTGAACAGTTTTTGGAGAAAACACCAGCGCCCCCTGCAATATAATAAAGGAACAGTGCCTAAGGGACCGATCGTTTATTATGTCGCAGGGGGAACGGTGTTTTTATAGGGGGTCAATGGCGTAGGTAGACACCAAATTTCACCAAATTTAGGGGGGCAGACTCTAAATTTGGGGAGAAAAGCTTCCCTAAGATGGTAAAAAAGATGCTAAAAACAGCTTTCTAAGATAGTAAAAAAAAAAAAAGGCCCAATCTCTTTCAAATCTTATATATATTTTTAACTTAATTGTAGTTAGATTAGATTAGATTATTATTATATATATATATATATTTTTGTAATTTTGTAATTATGGACGTTTGTTTCATAACAATAAAGAGCTATTATTATTATTATTATTATTATTATTATTATTATTATTATTCTGATAGTAAAAAAATTTAGGGGGCCCCACCCCAGAATGTGCTTATAGACCTTCTTATGTCCTGTATTCTTCAATAATCTACAAAAATGGAGGCCTGGAGACTTTCTGAAGCTGTTATGGCAGCCAGGAACGCAAGAATTATACAGACAAGGCATCTTTCTTCACCTTGTATTCACCATAATCACATATTCGCTTTATAAATCTTCTAGTTCTGTCCTTCCAAACAATTCATGCATGCTTTGCGGTCCTAGCTCGAACCCAGTACCCTGCTCGATATGGAAAAGGCCAATTAGAGTTTTACTATTTACAGCATGGTCCAGTCAGTGAAACCTCATATCAATGTGTCGCTTATAAAAGTTGTTAATCGTTGTGGATGTCAATCAACGTTTCGGTATGGGTGTATTAGAGGTCATGTAATACAAAACCCCTTCTGCGCATGATCTTCACCGCTGTTCTAGGATTTCTTGATTTAGATTAAAATTCCAAACCAAATGCTAGGCTAGCTTCGATGGCTCATTTAAAATCGAAAGGATTTCGATTAAAAAACAAACTATCCTTTAAGACGGAAATCAAGTAAATAAATCGGAATTTAAAGACGTGAAGAATACATTTAATTTATTATGGGTTTGGATAAACCTTTTCATATTTTAACTCGATGAATGTCTGGTTAAACCGTCGGAACCGGAAGTCAGTACTTACAGCAAAAGATCGGCTTAAAAACAGACTTGTAGGAACCGATTCAAGAATTACAAGCAAGCAAGAGGTATCAGCTAAGTGTCAATATAAGTAAATTACAAGTCTGAAGGAAGACGAATAACGAAGACTCTTTCTTATGTTCAGCGAAGCAAATAGCGAACTTTAAAATATGCCGTGTGCGGGCATTTATCTATAACCTCTATAAGACACTAAATTCGAAGACGTAAACATTTCCGTTTTCATGACCTAGGCAGGAAATAGGTAAATACTAAAATGTTAACTAAATTGAAGCCGGAGTATAATGTAACATAAGTATAACGCAACACTACTACAAAAGAGGGTCGTACAGGGGGTGGGAGTTCTTGAGCACGGCTCACGGGATAAAAAATAGCCAATCACGGATATACAGTTTTCCCAGTCTTACGGAGGTCTCGCGACTCAAAATCACGTGGAATGAAGTCCTGAATTCCTGCTTATTATAAATATAAAACCGAAGTTAACCTGTCACAAAAATTTTCCCGGACCCAATATTCATCTGTAACCTCTCAGTGACAGAATAATTCAAGTTTTGTACAATGTTCTAATGAATCCAGTCACCAAATATTGACATGTCCCCTTCAGCTCAAAAAATCACGCACATAGTTCTCATGTCCAAAAGTACATAGGCACGAGTGAACGCTTGCAGAGCGTCTAGTTTAGAGGATATGTTAGGCGTGGGAACAGTTCCCTTTGATTGATCAATGAAGGACGTTGTTCAGCCCAAATTACAACTGTCCCACTAATCCCCACTTTACTTCGTTGGCACATTGCATTCCGTTTTAAGAATTAACACTAGGTCTCAATCCTAATACTGATAAGTATGACTAGTTTTATATACTCATGACTGTGATTCAAATTAATGACCAAAATTTTGTAAAATTGTATGAACCAAGTTGATCCGAAATTGTTTTATCAATTTTTTGATTCTCGCGCCACAGAGTTTCGCGAGCAATCCATTTTACGGGAAGTCAAATTACCGTATAAGATTTTTTTTGATATAATTGCTAACGAAGTTGACAAACATAGAGTAGTCTTAATGTTTTGATTTTGTTGCGGAAGTGCGTCATTTCTTTTGTTCTAATCAGGTTTCTCGAGATTGCATTCAATAAAAGGAAGTCTAAATTGTTTTGGTACTGACTTTACAAAAACCTGTTAAACAAGATTTTGTTTACAGGATGTGTTAGGCGTGGGAACAGCTTTCTTTGATTGGTTAATGAATTACGCGGCAATGTGTCGTTGAGACAAAACTGACACAACTGCAGATGGATACTCATATCAAATACTATTCCAGGAAAGATCAACTGATTAGTGAATATAGTGTCATGTTTCAAGTGCTCATGTAATATTTAGCAAAACGATATACAAGTTTTTATACTGCGTATTCGATCGAAATTACCAAGAATTGTTACAAGACAAAAAGTAAGACGTTTTACCCCTACTTGAGAAATGTTGAATTTGAAAAAATATTAATTCCATTCCATCATTTCGAAACAAAAACATCAATTTATCTTTCAAACACGCCTTAATTTCAACTATATTTGTGCTGGCATTAAATTCTATCGATCATTGTAGTGTTTCAAAGCATTCTCGTAATACAATTTTTTAAAAAACATGGTTTTTTCAGATAATCAAACGTCTACAGACGATAGTGTTATTTTGAATTGGCGAGAGCCAATTCGAAATCGCTTCATATAATCGTGCTAAGATCAGATCAATGTTATCGGTCATTTCTTTGTTCACTCCGATTTGTTTTATTTGCTGTATTTCCAACAATTTTATCCTTGAAAAAGTCTGGGAGGGCCCAGGCCCGGGCTACGGGCCTGAGTATCAAACAAACACTTTAGCTCGTATTGAATCCGATTGGATGTTAAGCTTCGGATTGTTCTTCGTAATAAGAAGCACTTCATAGATCAGGCAATCGATCTTTCCTTGACACAATTCTTTGCAAGATTGCAAGTGATCTAGGGCTGACATCATGATCTGCTTGAAGATGTCTGCAAAAAGAAGAGCCGCGACAGTCTTTTTTTTTTTGTTAACCTATATTATGTAAATTTTCTAGCTAAAACTCACTTGATAATGAGGACAAGATGTCATCGAAACGTCATTATATATCTTCGTTAGTTTTTCTAATTCAAATTACCGTGTTGAAATATTTCGGGGTATTTCCACCAGCTGTCCGGCGCGCGCACGAACCGATCAATCACAGAGCGGTTTGATGTTCAGCGAGGTGGCTGTTACCCCCATTCCTTTTTCAGACAAACACACAAGGTCCAACAGAATGTTTTAGTTTTGACATCAATCGAAATTTTATTATTATTATTACATACATACATACATACATACATACATACATACATACATACATACATACATACATACATACATACATACATACA
>JANTNT010232374.1:0-13008 GCA_024752375.1 Entacmaea quadricolor
AAACAATTGCCACGTTATTAATACTTTTAGAGGGATTTTCATACGAGTGGGAAGCGTACGGTGCCGTGACTGTCAAATGGCTTTCGCACTTAACCAATCAGAAAGCGAGAAAAAAGACACCATCCAATCACAGTGCTTGGATACGGAAGCCATTTAAGAGTCACGGTACCGTACTTTTCCCCGGCAATCTTACGAAAACTGCCCTAACTAGCTTTTATTTTATTAATAAACTAATTAAAAAAAAAAAAAAACTAATCCATTTACACAAAACACTTCATTTTATTATTGTCAAAACTAAATCTGTGCACGGAAGAAAATGGGTAATTTACTTCTCACTTATTCGGAATTTCTAAATACTGTGACGTGAGATTTATTTTCTTCTTTATATATTTGTGGTGGATCAACATTTTGACAGCAATTATTTATGCAAAAAATTATTGAAAATAATAATAATTGCTGAACTGACTTTTCTTTCCGGAGGGCCTTATCAGGAGTTTATCAACAAAAGCACGTGGCGAAAGTCAGTGAATAATTCCTAATATATTTTTATATATTTTATCTTCGGTAACTCAGTACTTTTGGGTTTTTTTCTCAGTTCAATTTATGACAGTCATTGTAGATTGTCACAGATTATTTAAACATGTCTTCAAGATTTTTAACTTTCTAATCGATAAAACACCTAACAATTTTCGTTTCAATTCCTGTTGCCTTGGAGTCAGGGTATTAGTTTATCGTTATTATCATCTCAAACACCAAAATGTTTAAAATCTATTGTGTTCACTGTTTTCTAATCTTATTTTATCTCGATTTGTTTATGTGAAGAAAATCCCAATTTAGAGAACAAAAAGCTATTATTACAAGAATTATCTTTCTTTTATCGACCGTTTAAAACAAGACAAAAATAACAAAATTCGTGTTCTTCCGACGTGTTTGCTTCCCATTAACACTGACATTCTCATGGAAGGCTTCATGATACAATTATCATAAATTCAATATTTAGGGGATGCAGTACACTACTTTGCATTTTTTAGGCGACATTTCGGTTACTAACGTACATAGCACACTGTTTGTAGGTGACCCAGCCGTCTATTGACCATCGATATTTATCATGCGTGGACAGCTCTTCCATGGCCTAATATCCTTTTATTAGGGTCGGTCTTTTCTGTATAGATCTCTTTAATTCATAGAAAAATGGTTTTTTTGCTCGACAAACAACTGGATATGAATCTTGTATAATATAATCACGGGTAATAAAAACTAAGCGAATAAAAATTGGATAATTTGGGAAAGCCACGTCTTTCTTTTCTGCGATTTGATAACCACTGCTTTTGTCAGCAGCCCCTGCGAAGAGACAAATTATTTTTTAATTGTAAGCTTTTGTTACCAGGGTGATCGTTTGGACGTGCTGCGCTCAAAAACCGCATGTAGGTCATTTGTAATTTTAAATGCTAAAAAAAGAGCTCAGTAACAAAAAGACAACATTTCCTTAGTTTCGTAAGAGCGAAAAAGAGCCGTATTTGCCTTGTAAAATCCTGCTTCATTCAAAGCACTTAAAAAAAAAACATCTTTAAAAAATAGTGACTACAGCTAGTTTACAACAAGTCTGGCAACAATTTAATCCCGCTAAGAGAAGTACAAACATATACACGCGCGCGCTTATGAACACTAACACACAAGCATTATTCAAATGCAATCATTTTGTCATGGTTTTGGCAGGTGTGTCACGTGAGAAGTGGTTGGTAACCAGGTGTTATTGTGTTCTTGTCGTGTGTTTTCTTGGCGTAAGTCTGTCTTGTCGGTTGGTGTACGGTTTTAAGGCTTTAATATCTCTCAATTTTAATGCTTCTTGGATTATTTTTTCCCTTTGTACCTCGTGCTGTAATCAGCAATCTGGTCTTTTCTTTCTTTAGTTGCTTTTTTGTATCAGTTACTTAACAGCCAGGACTTAAAAGAGTTTTAAAAGCCTAAATAGCTATCTTATATGTTTCTTAATCATCTTCGTTTTTTATCTTATCAGAATTAGACTTCTCTGAAGGTGGGAAATTAACACAAACTCTAGACCTTCTGTTTGTATAAGATGTTTTCAAAGCGTATGCAAAACCTTGTACAATAACACAATATCAATCTTTAGCTTTCACAAAATAGTTAATGCGAAACGAGGAACGGTTATACGCTGCGGTGACGAGCGAGCCACAACGGCGACACCACATATATTGTAGAAAGAAAGGAAAGAATAGACGAATATAGAGATGAAAATGTTTAAAGTATGTAGATATAGGTTAAATATATTTCTCTTCCTTATGTAAATGACTCATTTAACTATTCACTATATGCACGTCCATGGTAGTACTTTATCATCGGATTTCATGGGTCTTAATTTGCTTTTTTCTCTTGCTATTTCACAAATTGACTTTTTTTTCGCCGTTACGGTTAATACTGGATTTGAATCGGAACTTTCCCTTGCACATTTTATAAGCCGTCAACCTTAAAAATGCATACAGTTTGCCTGCCGCTGTGAGCGAGTTTTTATGACATCCGACTTGAGTGTTCCAATCGGTAAACACGAAAGAAAAATAATCTTGGATTCTGTTTGCCGAAAGCGAGTATATCGAGAAAAGAAGACTGTAGAACTCTGTCATTACGAAGTATTATGATAATTTTCAATTATGCTAAAACGTAGAGAAAGCTTTCGTTTGAATATTTTCTGGTTTTGGTGGTTTATTCGTTCCGCGGAGACTTTTTCCATTATTTATTAAGGACTAAACCTTGAATCCTGGCGACATGGAGAGCGAGGGCGAGAAAGAAGTTGTCGGGGAAAAATACCGCGCACTGGTCGACGACCGGCACATTTTGTCACATTTGTGGTGGAAGTGCATTCTGAAAGACATCCAAAGATGACATATTCTGTTGTACTTGAATTAAAAGTATTTAACGATTATAATCCGAAATTCTTTTCCGAATAGTGTGTTTGCAAATTTAAGCGGGAATGGTTGACAGGAGTACAAAGGGAACACTTCGATTGTTTTCTAAACTATCACTCAAGTAGTCAGTTTGCTCGTCTTTGATTGGTTGGTTGGTTGAATTTTGTTTAATATATTGCTAATTAACAAAATCCTTCACAATTAGGCCTCTTTCAAAGCTTTGTGGTTGGAAGAACCTAGAGACTCATCAGTCAGAGGATGCCGAAAGCTCTGGCTTACTTCCTTTTAGCACTTGATTAATCGCCTGTGACAAGATTAACTTATTTTCAGTTTGGCGAAAACTATATTGTATATAGCGCCAATGTTTAACCCGACCGAAGAGCTACCGAAAGTTTTCGTAGATAATGTTTCTTTGTTGTGAAAATCCCACAACCATGGCGTAATTTAGGCCAGTGGTTCATGATTGATTCGGAAAACCGATTTGTTTCATCGTTGTACGGCATCGTAGAGACAGAAAAACCACGATCAATTTGAGTCTGGACGTGAAAGATTTGGTGGAAACACGCGCCGACAAGAATATAGGCATTAAAATTGACTAAGTGAATGGCGAAAACAGCTCAGACCGAATGAGACTGCGTTGGGAATAAATTAAACCGTGTTGTTTGTCAGGAGAGGAGAACGGTCGTCTCTTACACCTGTCTCGTTGGGTTTGATGTGAAAGTCTAGTTTCGAGTTCCCGAGTCAGCCTGTACTCATATGAAACTCTGTCATGGCGGCCGATGTAGTCGCGTGGTTGCCGTTCGCTCGTGCGGCTGCCATAGGATGGGTTCCTTTAGCTACAGCGCCGATGCCGCCTCCACCAGAATCGGCAAAACCCGAAGAACGAGTCACCATCAATGTCAGTGGAAGACGATTTGAAACATGGCGAAACACGCTGGCAAAGTTCCCAGAAACGCTTCTCGGTAGCGAAGAAAAAGAGTATTTCTACGACTCGGAGACAAACGAATATTTCTTCGACAGGGATCCGGATCTTTTTCGCCATGTTTTGAATTACTATCGAAATGGAAAGCTGCATTACCCTCGCGGTGAATGTGTGTCGTCGTTCGAAGACGAGCTCGCGTTTTTCGGTATTTCCGAGGATGTTGTACACGATTGCTGCTGGGAAGATTTTCGGGAAAGGAAAAAGGAGTGTATGGAAAGGATTTTCGAGCCTGATAAGTTAGATGATGCCTCGCAAAATGGCGAAGAGGCCGTGGATCAAACAGTACGTGAACAACTCTGGACGGCTTTCCAAAATCCCCAGAGTTCTAAAGTTGCTTCCATCTCGTACTATATCACGGGTTTGTTCATAGCTGTGAGTGTTATAAGCACAGTAGTGGAGACATTACCCTGCAAGGGGAAAACCTCTTGTGGAGTTGTTTATGATGATATATTTTTCGGTCTGGAAGCGGCCTGTGTTGTAGTGTTTACAGTGGAGTATTTAGCGAGACTATACGCCGCGCCGGACAGAATCAAATTTGCTCGAGATCTTCTTAGCATTATTGACGTGGTAGCGATTTTGCCTTTCTACATAGGGTTATTTATGCCAAATAATTCAATAAGTGGAGCATTTGTGACCTTAAGGGTATTTCGTATCTTCAGGATTTTTAAATTTTCTCGTCATTCTCGTGGTCTTCGCATTCTTGGTTATACTTTGAAGAGCTGTGCTTCGGAGTTGGGATTCCTTCTGTTTTCCCTCTCTATGGCCATAATAATATTTGCTACCGTTATGTACTATGTAGAAAAAGGAGAGAGGGACACCAAGTTTACAAGCATTCCTGCATCTTTTTGGTATACTATAGTGACGATGACAACATTAGGGTAAGTGCAGTCTTGTTTCCCCCCCACTAACTTCCATAACTATTTAAAAAACCTTTAGAACCATCACCATTTTGTTTACATATATAGACGATCTTTTTTTAGAAAATCGGAAAGTTTGAGTTGGGAGTTTTTAGCTGTCAGAAATGTAGATCATAGGGGCCGTTACGTTATTTTAGCGGATAATTTGTTTAGGGAACGCAAAAGTAAATCATGCATGCTTGTGTTTGACGCTTATGCGAGAAACAAGCTACGGTAATAACAACAGAAATAAATACACCAACTCATGGTTGTATGCCATAGAATGAGCTCACGAATGGTTTCTAAAAGAGCTACAAACGAGATAGAACCCATAAACAATAGAGGTGGGTTTGTAAAGTTGAGAAAGAATGCAAAATGAGTGGGAACGGAAAATATTTTCATACTAGCATATTTTGTTTTTATTTTGGTTATTTTTACATTTCTCTATTTTGCCCTCTCCTTTGATGGAATTAAATCTTTTTTTTATCTTCAAGACTATATTTAAAATGGTTAGTCTAGAGTACCGGCACTTCTGCTATGCATTTGTGTATATATTCTTTTCGTATATCGCATTTTGTCTGACTTTACGAGAAACTCCATCTGATAGAGTTAAAATATAGCCCACTCGCTTCGTTTTGCGACCTACGTTAACGCTAGCAAGGCACAATATTATGGACGATCCGAGGGCGTTGAGTATTTTAAAACTGTCTAGAAACAAACTAACTCATAATAACATAAAACGACATTTCTGCTCTACTGCACGCATATATTGTATCGAGTAATTCCATGCTTTTGTAAACTAACTACCAAACTTCCGCTGCTAAAAAATAGCGATGAACAGTAAGGCGGACTGAAATGTGGCGAATAACAAGTAGTTGGATTTCAGTGAAAGGAATCCGAGCAACAACATCTGTAATCTATATGTTTATATTCTCTGTTTTATGGTTTCCTAATACAAAATTCATTGAATGTATTTAAAATTGTTTTTCACTTCACTCTCTTTTTTAGTTAATCTTAAATAACAGACCTTATGAAGGTCCTTTGTTTACTTTTTTTTCTTTACAACATTTTATCCTATTTGTCCACAACATTTCGAAAGCGAATGTTTTTCAATTATATTTGTCATTGCGCCTCCCATTTCTTTTCCATTTCCTTTGTTTATTTGTTTTTTTTCTATCTCTGTAATTCATACCCTCTAAGAACCTTCAATGTTCTTGAAATAATGAATTTAGTAATTTCGCCTAGCCGGTGTTAACTCTCATAGCCCTAAAGGACTTACAGTGGGCTATTCAGTAATCTAGGCACTCTTACATCTGAAAGACTTATGTGACTTAGATCGCCATTCACATGTCCAGGACTCGCTTGTTTTGAAGGACCTTACAGGAACCTTTTCGATTTTGTGGCTGATCAAGTGCAAGAGTAGAATGTCCATCAGTGCTAAAATAATTACCTATACAAAACACTCTGAAATAATACTAATAAAAAGCTCTTGTCGAAAGAAATAATGATGTAAAAGTGTAATCACTTTATGATCCAACGATGAATTTAAACTGAAGCGAAAACGGCAAGAGTACACAAAAAAGTTTTCATTTCGCCAAGAAAACCATTGGAAGAGAGTTCAACCCAGAAATTATGAATTCTGATTCAAGTAATCGTGAAATCTCTTCGTTTTTTAACATTCAAAGTCCTCCAACTATTGCTATATGGTTAAATTATTACCTCAAACATGGGAAAGCCTAGAGGACATCTTTTAGAAATGTATAGATTGTTCTGAATTATAATTGGATTCGGTTGGTTGCTTAATCCAAATGGTCTTTTTCAATTTTGCTAAATGAACATTTCAATTAAACAAATTTAAAGGGGAACTGAAGTCAACGCAAGAACTGATGGGGTAATGGATGGTGAAGTGTTGGGGTCCATTCATGCTCGGCCAGAAACGATTTCCAATTTGTCTTCGACCAAAGATAAATTACAAATGAAAAATTAAGTGCTTATGTCATTTAGCAAGAATGAATGTAGTCTCGGGTTTTCTTTCGATTTTCTCTTCTCTTTTTCCCGTTTTCACAATAAAGGCTATGGATTAACATTATTTGACATTGGATTTATTTTTTGTTCAAGTATCCCTTAAGGATACATTTTCGTCCTTTTTTTTCCACCTTAGTCAATTACATCGCCAGAAATAAAGAACATCTATTTATCTATATACCGGCCCAGTCTTTCACTCATTCATTCAATTTCCCTCCAAATTGAAAAAGTGCATTGCAGTTTCTGCGGCTAAGGCATTTGATCAAAACCGGACCATTACAAGAAAAGAAATATATATACCTCTGAGCCACATAGCAAATTACTGATTCCCATCTTAAACGTCAAGATAGGCATTTGTTTTTATCAGTATTGAACTACCAAAACATTACAATTCATTTCCTCTCTAGTGATAACTTTTTTTCTTCTCTTAACTAAGCCAAACCAACTTTCTTTATTTATAAGTCAATAACAACGTTCTTTCCATTCATTACAGAATATCCTGTCTCAGCTTCATTCCACAATTCTGTCTCGCGGCTAAATACGTAAACTACAGCATTATGTACCTAAATATTGTTTTCCTGTCGTGTATAATTACTTCTTAGTAAGACCTGTTTACTTCGTGTTCAGATATGTCCAATAACATCAAATTTGGCCTTTTTCCCAGGATATTTTCAAGATAGAAAAAATAATCTAAATGAATAAATATTAAGGATACATACAAAAAAAAGTTGAATTTTTAAAAATGTATCAAAAAGTGTTACTTTTTTGTACTGAATCTTTTTACCAATTTAGTAAGTTTACTTATTTTGAGGTTCACAATGTATTTATGATTTTATCGATTTCTCCGTACAATTATACGAAACTTAAGCCAGAGCTTAGTATACATTAAAAAAGAATTCTTTCTTATTTTCATTTTCAAATTTTCAAATTCCTTTCACCTTTCTCTCGATATTTTTTCTTTCAGGCCGGGTCAGAACTCCGTCGACACTTATGTGAATTACTATTCTTATCAGCCTAACAAGTTTACGGAATTAAAGTTCTTAAGGACTGCGGATATACATGTTTACAGTCGTCTTCTAACAGATAGCGTGAGAAGCTCAAATTTGATGTCAATGAAGATCATCTTTTACCGTCACGATAACTCGTGTTCAATTTTTGTTTTTCTGAATGTTTCTCACGAAAGATCGTAAATAGAAATTTCTTTGTAAATGGATTATCTCTATTGAAGTTTCAAATTGAAGCCAATTGAAGTTATGAAAACCGTAGGAAATATGAATGAAATTTCACTGAGAGTTGTAAATATTATTTAGGCTCGTTTGCTGTGATTTTATTTAGTCAGATGACCTCTATCATTAAGTAGAATAAGATTTAAAATACATTCTGTAAGAGGTAGTTAGCCAGCTTTTTTTAAAAGTAGAAAAGTTGAGTAGAATTAGGATAATAATCAGGTTATTTTACAAAGCATCCCACCTTGAAAACTGTTTTGATAAAACGTCCGTCATTGTGGAATATCATACATAAAAACAACACATTGTTTTGGTCGAGAGACAACTGTGGCTTTTCATTCAATACAAAACCATTCTTAGACATTGCAGAGAAATGTTATCGTGATTTAAGCTCGTCTAGTGTCTCACTTATTTAAGGTCGGCTAATAATAACGATTTGTCTTTGAGATTATAAAATATAATGCGATTATCATTTAGGTTTAGAGAACTCGTACGCTTGTGGATCAGTCGCTACTTCTCGAACCATTTTAGATTTCCAACGAGAAGCTTTATAAAGGAAGTTAGAAACGAGATTTTGCTCTTGTTTTTTTCGTATCGTACCAAAAATGGAACTAAAACAAACAAACAACAAAAAAAACTACAGTTTTTGTTTGCCTTCACAGCCATTCACTGTCACATCAAAGTTTTATGTACTTGCAGATCAATAATTTTCGCCCTGTTTCTTGAATTTTATGTCCACATGTCGTCAGAGGAAAAACACGATTTCTCTGCAAACTTTGACCCCAGTGTGTGTGTGTGATTGCTGGAAACCCCAATAATAACCCCTACGACTCCTGCTATTCCATTGGCGCTCTGCTTGTCGGCTCTCGTGTCGCTGTTCAATTATTAACCCCGATTTTCTCAAAGTTTTATTGTCTCTCTCAAAAAACAAAAATATCCATTTCTTGTAATACAATGATATTCTTCAATAATCTAGTACACATTTTTAAAACTTGTACAAAAGAAAAGAAAAGAAAGAAGAAAAAAAGAAAAGGAAAAAAAAAACATGTTTATTTATTTTCGGGGCGGTTGACGTGACTATAAATGTTTTGGTCAAATTTGAAGTACAGAATCGGCTTCTTTGAGGGTATTGGTTCTAGTTATTTGTCAATGAGTAACGAGTTGCTTCGCATCGTTCTTAAGAGTGTGTGCCAAGGCAGGCTATGGAAATTTATAGTTTTCTCTTACAACACGTTTTTTAATGTACCTTCTATTCAAATATATGAACACCAGACTTTATAATTCCTAGTAATGGTTTATGAATCGAATTGATCGCTAATCAATATCAGTATAGTTTACAGGCCCCCCAAGTTCTTACACGGCAAACAGTGGGAAAAAATGCTAGCCATTTGAAAAAGAGTCGAAGTGAGGGCAAATAATTTATGCGGAAAATATATTCCTTTGGAACAGTCTACCTTCACAGTAGTAGTAGTATATGCTTTTAAGCAGCTTAGCTTTTGAAAAATCCTTCGTTTAAAAATATGGAACATTTCGAAAACACGTTTATAAATAATTACTATAATTGTGCTGCCAAAATGAATTTCTGCTGCGCTGAAGTGGCTTTTGTCGGCATTCGCTAGCTCTTTTTCAAGCGCACAACGGGTTCAAGTCTTCAACGATTTCTTTGTCATTTTCTTTTTTTATAATTTATATTTTTTCAAAAGAAAAAAAAGTCTGCTAATTTTTGTATGAACGCCTGAATGGCTTCTTTGGTGCTTATTAGACTTATTTTTAACGCACTTGGCGTCGCCTAGGTTTGAGATTGTGTTCTTTTTTCACCGTTATTCCTAAAACACGAGTATTTCTTGATTATAGAAACAAGAAATTCACAACGACACATGGAGTATAAAAATTATACGGGGGGAAGAGCATTAATAATAGACACAATAAACAAGCTTTCGATTACGCTTTCCTCCGTCCACATTCAAAATATTTTCGCATTTTTGATCACCACTGAATCCAAGAAAAACCCTGTGGCTCTCACCAAAACCTATACATATTTGAATTATTTATGTAAGAATTCAGCTCATCCTTTTAATCCTTTTCACCAGCCATTTTTAAAGAATTATCTACTATGTAACTGGATTATCCAACATCTAAGCATAGAGTATGTCCAACTTGCTTTATAATTCAAAACAGAATATGTATGGATAAAAGAAATTGAGATTTAGGTGTAAAAAGGAATTTTGTTTAGTCAAATCAATTTTTTATTCGCAAATTAAGTTTTTTTCCGAGTTTAGAAAATACAAGACATCCCATGGTTAAAGAGCTTTGAATATTAATTAATTTACTCGATGGAAAGAGTCTTCATCAGCGATCCCTTCGTACCACATTCCGAATGGCAATTCTACAAATGTTGTACGTTGGTTTGGAAATCACCAGCTTCGCCCGAATTCCTCGCTGTTGTTATATCAGAATACGTGGTAGTATCCCACGAAAACCATAAGTGCGAACGACTATAAGAACTCTCGATCGTTCACCAGTTATGATATGCTATTTGGTGGTCTCTCTCTCTCTCTCTCTCTCTCTCTCTCTCTCCCCGTGTTTACCTTTTAAAGCGACGAAAAATACGAGTTCTGCCTCCCAATTCAATAAGATGAAAAGCCATATTTCATTATTTTGAAATATGGTTTGGATGGAAATGACCGAATACGACTTAGACAAAAACTCTTCCCTGATAAGATAAGATTAATAACCCTCTGTGTTAAACAGTTTTTGTAGCTTTGATAAGACAAAGCTGTAGGTCAAATCGTTTTATCCAAATAAGATATTTATCTCAGTTTTTCTCATTCATCCACGTTTCCTGTCTTCAAACTAACGCTGATGTTGTGACTAGAAGCTCCACTAACAGATCTTTATCGGATTCGCTTGAATGGCCACGGAACAATGGTTCCAAGACGAGGCGGGACTTGATAAATACAGTAAATGTATGAAAACATCAAGCTGCGCCTCGTCTTGGAACCATATTTTAGTAAGGAATAAAGTATTTTACGTATTTGATGTTTTATTCTCAAATGCAATGCTATAAATTCAAAAAATCTATTTCTTTCGAAAGGCATTTATGTGGTCTGTTTATTAATTAATAAATAATATATATAAGCACCATACATGTATGAGCGAAAAAAGCATCACCTTCAAACTATTAATTTATAAAGAGGAAACAATGTATTCTCATTTAATAAACGCAAATTCATATTTGAAATTTAGAACTTCTTTATCGATAGTACCAACGCTGTAGTTTTTATTAAAGAATTGCCCGTGTGATAAAAAAGATTTTTGAATAATCGTCGACTTCATTTTGTATAAAATTAGTATTTTAGGAAATGTCTTTTATTATTTTAATTATGTATGATTAGCAAATTTACACAAATATGCTTTTATTCATTTCATCTAATTACTCGTACTTGGTGAAAATCTCATTTTAAAGATTCAATTAGGCTTTGTTTCACTACAGTTTGCATAATAAAGTAGTACACTTATAACCCATCGTTTTCCGGTCCCAGCTGTATCTATCAATAACGATAATGGTGCAAGATCTCTCTTGTATACAAGCCGGATTCGAGAGATTTTGTAATTAACTGGAACAATAAGAATGAATCAGTTATGATAGCAAGATTCCGTGGCGATATTATTGGTACACACATAGTCTAACGAGTTTCCACGGAAATTAATAGTAAGGGAAAAGAAAATTGATATTGACCGAGTCTTCCGCGACGTCTTTGAGTATTTCTTAACTTTGTAGTCGTTTTTACAAAGAAAAACGGGCAAAAACAACATCGGTCTTGCATGACGTCACATTCCGTACTCCGCACGACTAATCAGCGGTCTATTCCGCCTTTACACTAATAATTGTACCGACTCTATAAATTAACCATTGAATTTGTTTGTACTTGTTACACCATCTGAGCGAAAAACTAAGCGCGCAAAGAATTGTTGGACAAATTAACGTCAGGCACTCGCTTAAGGACGTTCATGAGCATTGGTTCTGCGCATCCTTTCTACTTACGAGCCACAGGGAGCCCACTTTAGAAAAAAGTAAAAAGAAAAAAAAAATCAAAATAGATCTTTTATTTAAGTTTTGTAGTTTGACAACAAGATAGTCTGTTAATTATCATAAGTGAGAGGAGAAAATGGCAGTTATTTTGCCGCACGCGCAACTTTCCTAAATCCTATCTTTATATATAGCTATTTCAAGAAAAGGTTGACGGGCGAACGGCGAATGACCATCGGTTATTAGCGATTGCACGACCGAAAGGAACTTTAAAAATGTCTGCACTACCTTTAAAGGTTTTCGCTGAATGGCGTAGACATCTTTTAAGTACTTGTGAAATGAATATGAAGATAATTTTGGTGCCCCACATTTACTTTCGGTCGTGCAATCACCGATCGCCATTCGCCGTTCGCCCCGTCAACCTTTTTGAAATGGCTGTATATAATTTTAAGAGTATATCCATGGATATATAAGTGAGCGAGCAGATACCATAGCGAAATTATATAGGAAAATAGCAAAACGACAGAATAACCGTTTTACAGGTATTTTTCGTATTTTTACAAATCGCTTACTATAATTATCAAACCATTTCAGCGTCAAACTAGAAAAATTAAATAAAAGATTAATTTCTTTTCTTAATTACTATTATCTAAAGTGGGCTCCCTGTGGCACGAGTGCTCTTTTAATATAAGCGAGGAATGCCTGCTTTACTTTTGACTTAAGTAAGCATCAGAACTTTCGTATTTGAGCAGTTCCAGCAATTGTCCCGAAGGGGAAAGGTTTCTTTAATAACTTGGTTATGTATTATGTATGAGCAACAACATACTGATAAAGACAACAAGAATGCTATAGTCTCCTCCCTCGCCATTTAGAGGCTATATAGCCGATAATTAGAATTGTCGGTCGATATTGTATATTCTTTATTCTA